>BSBK01006423.1:0-190000 GCA_027943335.1 Chamaecyparis obtusa
GCATGCCTTTGCACCCAACTTTGTCTTTCTTATTCTTCTCATCAAATTACTATAGTTTGTTATCCAAGCATAATTTTCCACTCACCTATTTCATTTCCCTTATTCCTATCAAGTTATGGATTTTTCATCTAGAGTTTAATTTCCTTCTGATTTTTTTTTGTTTATTTATTTTCTCGCAAAGGGTTTTCATTATAAACATCTCCTTCCAACCTTCACTCTTTTCCTTACTTTTGTTAGAGCTTCATTGTCATAACCCGATTTGGTTCTCCTGAATTTTAGGACCATTTTGTGACTTTATTTTACTTATGTTGACTTGGTCGAAGGTTTGTTGATCCAAGTCATATTAAATACATATTTTAGATGTAGAGATTATTATGTTTCTTTAATTATTTTATGATGAAATAAATTGATGAAATGAAAAATGATGTTATGTAATGAAATTTAAAATGCATTTTGAAATGTTATTATTTATGATAATTGATGAAATTGGAAAGTTATTATGTTATGTAAATGAAATATGTATTTCAATTCAATTATGGATTTAATGGACTAACCAACTAATGACCATTTGAGTGTTAGTATGATGGGAAAGAGACGAAGACAAAAATGTGATTGAGGTAGATGAATCTATTAAGGATGTGATGGGAATAAAAGATGGTTGCAAGCACACACCACATAGTTATTTTGTTTTCATATTGCATGTGTATCTTTCCTTATCTCATTAACTTGAATTTTTCTTAAATTTAAGTGTGTGTTAAGTTATTTAAATGTATCTCGTGAATAAAAGAATTGGTTAATTTTGTTTTTGTTAGAATTGATAATTTGAGATTAGTAAAGTGAAAATTGATATATGTTTAAATGCATCTCAATCTTATTGTTAATTTGATGAATAACATAACCACATTAAGGAAATTTGGACACCTATGCAAGAGTTAAATTAATGGTCGAATTAACTCATTTTCTAGTTAATTTGACTTGGCATTTAGTAGGTAGCGACATGAATGTGAAGTCATTCCTATGTGATCATCTGAATTGGGGAGTCAGTAAAAATAAGAGTTATCTCCTCCTAAATTGACACTCCTCAACAATCTTACACAACAAATTTTCTCATTTATTGTCATGATTCAACGACATGATTTCCAGGAGTGATTGTAGATAAGAGAACGGGTATCATACTCGATAATTTTTCAATGCATAATTGGCTGGGAGAAATACGAGAGGGAGCTGACCTCGAGATCACTAAGGATCTTAAAATTAGTGGTTTGATAAATACAAAAGTGGAGGATATGTGTAGAGAATATGAAGCAAAAATAAGAAAACTGGCACAAAAATGATAGAGAGAGAGAGAGGAAAGGTTGCCATGAAGTGATCTTTATCTATGACTAATCAAATAAGGAGAATGGTTCTTCCTTTATTATGAAATATACTTAGATACACAGAAGAGGGATAAAAGAACTTAAAAACTATAAACACAGGTTTATGAAACCCTTACTATTACTTGGAAGGAGACCGATTTCAAATCAGAGATGCGGGCAGGTTTGGAGGATTCATCGAGGGCTTAAAAGTCATACTTACGCGAGTTTGAGGAGAAAACAACAAAAAGAAGAGGGAGATTCTTATGCAAGGGAATCAAAATGAGAAAGAAGGGGGGGATGATGATAAAAAGAGGAGGCCCCAGTTAGAACGGGGAAGGAGGGTAAAAGTACAAAGCCGTGTCACACTTTTATAAAGGAAAAGGTCAACAACACATAAATTTTTTAACTTTAACGACATAAAAATGACATTTATGTTTAGAATTTGGAGATGATGTAAACTAATGAAATGTGTAAAAGTGGATGAAGTTTATGCCTATAATTTTTTTTTAAAAATTTGAAAAAGAATTCACATAGTTTTTTAATTTTTGAAGTCCATTTTTTACTTGCTGAAAAATACTAAAAAATAAGGGTCTTGTTCCCACCAGAAAAGTATATGCAAATAATCTTTTTTTCCTTTGATTTCAAAATATGTTATAGATGAAATGTATAGCTCATGTAGAAAAGAAGAAAAAATAGTTTTCAATGTATATTTTCTCTGTTATAACTACTCAAAGTCGAACATACCTGAAATTGATAGTTTTTATCTCCCACCAAATTTCCCCTATCAAAACTACACCATTCAGAAAAAAAATTACACATTCTTGAAGAGAACTCTCTACTCTAGTGTTAAATAGAAAATTTCAATTTTTTCTGATAAGCTTTACTATTTTTTTCTATTTTTGAAGCAACTTGTTCTCAAATTTTAAAATACCTACTTGCAATATTTTGAAATTATAATATATTAGATCTAATTAAAATGTACTATAAAAATTATATGATGATAATCTTGACTATGTGCTCTAAAAAAGGTATTTTTATATTTGTAAAAAAATATCATTAAAAAGAGTAGGAGTTATTGAAACATCACTTTTCTAAAATAATTTTATTTCTTTAGTAATTGGTATAAAACATGCATTTAATAGATATTTATATTTGGAAAAGTTGAAGCACTTATCTAACTTAGCTAGAATGAATCTAGCTAGACCATATGTTTGACAAAAAATAATTTTAATTAGAAATAATCAAATTCAACTGTGTTGATAAGTTAGCTTTGTTCTTTTACCCAGGAAATACATACACATGAAATCAAGTTTTGATACATGCTTTAGAGACGATACACATGCACTTGTTGAAAAGAAACTCAATAGAATGATACACGCGCTAGTGGGAACAAAGGTAGATTTTGACAAATTATAAGAGGGATTAAACAAAGAGAATGTGGGATGAGAGAATTGAAAAATGAAACCTGTAACTATGAGATTTTCCTTGTATTTTTCTTTGTGAATAAGTAGATTTGATATATAGAATAATCATAAGTTTCATATGTGCTTAAACATGGAATAAGGATAGAAAGAACTTAGAAAATTTGGTATATTTTTGTAGCTATTTACTCAATTTTGTAAATGTTATGCTCTTTTGTTATTTTAATTTCAATATTAGATATTCTTATTTCTAAGATGCCATTTTGATATGCCATTAAGTAGTGATAAAATTGTATTGTCATAGATAATCAGATTACCAGATCATTAAATTCTTCCTTAAATTTTATTTTGTTGGTAAAAGAAGTAAATATCTATAACCAGAAGGAAATCTGATTGAGAACCTTCATTATCAAATTTCTATTTGAAACTAGGGGAAATAAGTTTACCATTTGTTAAATTTTTAAACTCATATAGGACACCTATGATTTCCCTGTAGCAGATTATTTTTATAGAATTGTCTAAAAAAAATATGGAAACGGAAATAAATTGGCATAAACTATTGAAATTGAAATTAGATATCTTCCTTAAAATCCTAGACAATGATTGAACGTCGGTATTCATAAACAAACCTGTTTGACTTTCATCTTATCAAACTTAAAATTGAAATCTAGAAAATATACTTGTTTTACTCTTTAAAAGAAAAATATGACATGATGTAAGTGTACTTTTTGTAGCACAAGCTATGCTTGGTTCACTCATTCAAACTACGACAAGAACTACATGAATTTTATGTAGCATCAACATGATCACCAAAAGATGGAATATATATTTTCTATTATTACCATTTTTTTCTGAGATTGGGTATTTATATTATTTCAAGAAGAACTAAATGTTTTATTGATAGAAAAACCATTTACTTTATCATAGAAGATTGACTAGTGAAACTACCATTAAAAAAGGGATAAGTTTGAAAGGAGTTTGATTTTGGGAACTTGAATTTATGTTGTTTTAGTCCTCCTTATTTTATGTTTTTGAGAAAGATATCATTGGAAAAGGGTGCCGAATATCGATAAACAGAGAAGAATACATTTATTTTTCTTTTACCTGCCAGTAAACATTTGGTTATTAAATGCTTAGGCCTAAGCTATGGAAACACATAATGGATTTTGTGTTGGTTATTTTTCATTCTCTCTACCATATATGTATTAGTTCTACTTTTATGTATCAGAAAATTAGTTAGTTCACATCTTCCACCAGCTTCCTTTCTGATCCATCAATGTTGAGTTGATAGATTACTCGAGCATGGTCAGCGTGATCTTCATTTTAGGATGATCCCCGGGGAGATAACCACTTATTGGTTGGGCAGATTAAGCATCTAGATCATATTTCTATCTCAAGATTTGCAGATGGATACATGTTTGATGGCATAGGAGATCAGAGCATGCAGATAAACGATGGATAGTTCGATGACATCTATGTAGATATCTTGTATCATTTGGATCTTTTGGTCATGTACCTTGATGTATTATATATTTTTGATGTATGATGTGTTGGAAATATAAGTGGGAAAGTAATACTGAGGGGGGGGGGGGGTGAATCAGATATTACCTACTTTACCCTTTTCAATATGATAAAACTTTACGCATGACATAAACAAAACTTGATCATTATAAGCAACTAAACATATTAAGCAGCATACATGAAATCACTCATAACACCATGATTTTGGTAACCCAGAAACCCTTGAAAGGTAAAACTAGGGTGGGGATGACACCCACAAATCTTCACTACTATAGTAATAAGTTTTTCCTGTTAAGGTTTACAAAATGTGATCAATTCATGATCTACCCTGTGAAAGGTCTTCTCTATTAAAAGCTAAAAGACTTATACAGTCTACCTTGTTAAAGGATTTATAAACTTACAACAAAGTAAGTAATCAGTAAAGAGATTACATAAAGTCTGTTAAGACTACTCAGTTAAGAGATTTACCTTGATACACTGGTTAAAATGTCTTAGTACTCGATCTTTCAGTTTGCACTTATATGTAGATTACAGATCTCCTCTTTACTATTTATTGGTGATCTCTTCTATCTGATCTTTCTTGATCCTGCCCTTTCACTTCTTAGCTCAGTCACAGACTCTATCTGAATACTTGACTATTTTGAATATACCTCTGATCATTCTCTCATACTCATTCGATCTCAATATCTCTTTTCTCTCTGATTCACACACTTCTCTTGGTTTAGATCTTGACCTTATATAATAACAAAAATGTTTTACCAATTCAAGATCTACGGTTCAGATTTATTTCTATTGCCGCTTAAGCTATACAATTTTCTAATTGGCTCTAGGTATTACATAGGGATCAATGATTATAAGATGGATGTGTAATTACCTCCGTAATTACCTCAATAAATAAAATACAAAACATCACTATCATAAAAAATGGTTTACCTCTATCATTGTGCCATTCCAAACTTGTATGTCATTCTTGGCTAACTTGGCAAAATTTATTCTTGGCACTTGGCATTAACTGTACTCGACATCTATTAATCTTCTTTGTCGCTCAGTAATCATTGATATATGTAACTCAGCAAAAAATATACTCAGCATATTACAAACACATAGTGACCATGACTTTACTCGGCAGTACTACTGCTTGGTAAGTATACAATACATAACTCGGGCTTTACAAAATGACTCGGTCATAGTGATGATCGACCATCATTGCCTAGATATATGACTAAGTGTGAAGCACTAATGGTCAAAAAAACTATAGAGATCTACAATCTCCCCCTTTGACATTAGTGGCAAAAACACTTTGTCATGACATTTGTACTTACAGTTACAAAAGAAATATGTTTGTACTAGCCTAATACTCCCTCTGAGATATAGATACATTCAAAATTTTTGTTACCTATCCCTGTTCTGTCCTTGTCCTTACTCATGTCATGATGATTCCCCCTTGTTTTTGACACAACGAATCTCTTCATTGGTAGGTAGCTCACAAAATTTCTCCAGAAAAGGTTTATGCAGCACCATGATCATGTAGAGTGCATTTGTCCAAGTTGTTGAAGCAATATTTAAAACTTTTGTCTGCACTTCTAGATTGGCAACTAAACTGATGAGGCTCTCGGTTGTGGATAAATGTGGATTAGTCTGTGTTAATTCCTTAGCCTTTGTTAACTTTTGCTGTATGGCCTCCAAATGTAGTGTGAAAATTGTTTGGATAGAGAGTAGGTGAGAATGAATCTTGCCATCATTAGTCATCAGCTCGGCTAATTTTCCTTGGGTTTGCATGATTTTGACATAATGTGTGGCACTGGTGTCTGCATCCAAGCTCAGGGGCTGACGTGTAGCCTTAAACTCTTGCTTTGGAGTATCAAGAAATTGTTGATTCTCATCAGTGAACAGTTCAACATTACAGATTTTGGCCAATAGAGACTGTCCATTCACAACTAACCCCTCAATCTCCTTTACCAAAGTGGACAACTCAACCTATTTTACTGCTATTTCAGCAAATATCTTCTTGAGCATTTTGGTCTCAAACCTCCATTCCGACCACTCAAATAACTTATCACTTGCACAACTAACTTCATTATTTACTTTCTGGACAATGTGTACAAGTTGTTCCAATATGGGAATAGGACTATTTACATATGATAAGTCATAAACTTCATTGAATATATCTTTTATTTCATGAAGGACCTATTTTTGTTGATGCTCCCTTTGGAGTTCTGCTTGCCTGCTTTTCCTCGTCAGCAAATCCTTCAATATCTACAGTTGCTCATAAGAGAGTTTATCGGTATCCCATTTAGGAATAACAATGACCTCATCAATTGTTACCTCATCTTTCTCCTTCTGAGCTCTCGGTGGGGTGCTTCCACTTGGCATCTGTACAAGAGCTTTTATTGCCTCTTTCTCATTTGGCTCTTGCTCCTCAATGAATTTTCCTTTGATATTTTCTTCTCCTTTCCTCTTATCCTCGGCATGAGGACTAACAGCTTATCCATCTAACTTAATTCCTTGTTCTTCTTTTCTGTTATCTTCCATAGGAGGACTTTGGATTTTGCCTTCTACTTTGTCCTCTTCCTTGGTAGATGTAGATTGAGTTATTGGTACCGACTTGATGGGTTCCTCGGTAAGGCTTGTACCGACTAACTTGTCAAAAGTAGCAACTTCAGGTAGAGTAGGACTTACATCAACAGATTGTGTGCCAGTAATTGTTGGATAATCCATGACCTGTAATAGTACAATGTTACTACCTGGCAAGGGTGTATCAGTTTCTTTTGTATTCTTTAAATCATCCTTAGTCAAAAATGAATTCTTGATGGGGCTCTCCTCGGGTATGTCAACAATGTGAACCTTAGATGTGTCCTGTGTTTTGATTTCCTTAGGAGTTCCAGTCTCCATTTTATTTTGTTTGATTAAAGGTTCAACAACTTTTGAAGTAGTAGCATCCTTTCCTTCATCCTTGTCGAGCAACAATCCAAACAGTATCTTCCAATTTTTGATACTTTCTTGTACAACATCTTCAACCTTGTGTTGAAGAATTAGATAAGCTCTAAGTTTGGGATCAAACTTACCTCTGTATTGCTCAATTATTTGTTTGATGTTGGCAGGGGTGAGAGTGGACTCAACTTGTGCTAATGTACTCTCCCTCATTTCCTTTTCTATTTGTAGAGCATAATCCCATTTCTGTGCAACCCTATTGCATAATTCCTTAGGAATTTTGTTTTCAATTTGAATTGGCAGCATCTTGAAAGTGCATAACATTTCAAGAAAAACATCTTCTACTTTCTCTTTATCTCCAATGCTCATGTTTCCAAATTTTAATCTTTTCAACTCATCTACTGCTGCAAAGCTAGTAATCTTATGACATAATTCATCAACAATGAGTTGTTGTGTGCTCTATTGTGTAACCTTCCCTTTTACTCCTTCATCACTTTCAATTTCTTCATCATCATCTTGTGTTAGAACAAGTTTCCTTCTCAGCCTCTTCATAGCCTTAGTCAGCACTGTCTTGGGTAGTGTAGGTTTTCACTTAGCAGATGCAGGAGGCATCTTAGGAGTCTCGATAGCAGTTCTTCTAGTTTTGAGCCTAAGTGATGGTGTCGATGACACTTTAGGTTTCAACACTCTTTTCTTTGCTGGGGACTCAACAATTACTGGTTTCTTCTCTTTCTCTTCTTCTTTTTCACTACCACTAGTTTCACTCTGTACATCTTCTCCCAATCCTTGGGTCAACTCTAGTGGTGCATCCTTCTCAGATTCTTTAACATAATTTTCTAGATTTTTCACTATCTTCTTTCTTTTCCTCTCTGTGGTGGCAGCCAATAATCCCAAAGAGATCTTGGATTTGGCTTCATCAAATGTTCCAAAGTAAGGTGCTTTACTATCAATTTCTTCAGCTAAGATGGTTTTGATTACAGCAGTAGCTTCATCTATGTTAAGTTCATAGGGTAGTGGCATTAACCATGAAACCCTAGGTAGGACTGCCTGTGCATAAGTAAAATTTGTGTCTACCAGAAAACATATATCCTTGCTATATTTTTCAATCAAAGACACAGGGACTCTAGTCCTATTTCTTATCTTCTTTTTAAACTCAATGAAATAGTTATCCATTATTCCTTCAAAATCATCACCAATCTGATTTATAAATTCATTTATTTGAATAGTGATGGGTTTCTTCTTGTCCCATGTAACATCTCCATGTGTAGGAAAACTCTTCTTGACATAAAAGAACAGACAGATCAGTAAGGAACTGAACTTACACATAGAATTCTTTGCCATCTAGATGGAGTTCAAGTTCTCGGCAATTTGAATCAGCTGGAGCTCAGCAAGGTCATACGAGTGTCCTTTCTTGATTATCTTCCATGCCTGGTCCACTGCCATACAGGGGACGCTGTCCAACCGACTAGATTGATAAAACTTGTGCGAGATGTCTCTAACAACAAAGTCAATTTCTAGATCAACTATGGTGGAAATTTTCATTCCTCGTTTGTTCCAAACTTCCTGGATGTTAGCTTGAATATCTTCCTTTCCTACACATTTCATCATTTTTTTTCCTTCAATTGTAGGGTAACCAGTGACTTTATGTATCATTTCCTTTGTAATCTTCACTGGTCTATCTTCCAACCATAAATGCATGTCGTGTACTCGAATCAAAACAATCTTTATCCATTCTACTTTAATATTTTGTGGGAAATTTAGGGCATGCACTAACCCTTGATTGGAAACAACCTTATGTTCTAGCTTTAGCACTCCATTGACACATAGTTTATCATAAGCTTCCCTGATCTTGTAATCACCGATTTCTCCAATTTTACACATGTAGCAAGACCTAACATTGTTCATTAATAACACATTCTTTGGAATGGAAGATAGGGCTCCGTTTAAATCTCCTTTAATTGCACTCTCTGATATTGCCTTGAATACCTTCGGCTTGCAAACTTTATTCCTTACAAGTTGCACATTAAAAACTTCCATCCCTTGTTTCTTGACTGGTGCAAATGAAGATGATGCCATTTTAAACAATAATTTCCAAAAAGAAAATATTTACTCGGTATAGTACCTTTTTCGTCAATAACCCTGTAGATAAATTGTGCTGACGGCACGCTAAGAAAATTCAAAATCGCCTTTCTTAAACTGGTTTCACAAACTCTGAATCACTCTTTGAAATCTCAAATAGCCTGGTGAAATAAAATTAACGGCAAATTTCCGCTTTATAAAATCTGAAAAATAGAATTAGGGCCTCATAAATGCTCCATACAGGTTTTGGTGGTATACAGTTGTCTCGGCAAACTCACAAGCTCGGTTGATATAACTGTTGCGATACAGCTCGACGTACATAGCATTTTGGCCATAGCAGGTGCTCAACATACATTGATAGCTTGGTCAAGACACTGATGCTCAACATAAAAAATGAAGTTCTCTATTTTGCTTAGATATGTCCTAATGCATCTTTATCTATGCAGATATGGACTTTTGCTCAATTCTATGTTAGGAACTGATGAAAAATAAGACTTTGCAAGACTCAGTTCCAAACATACCTTCCAAGCTTAATTAGAAGAGGTGTGATCACTTGATCCATTGGATTGGGTGACCACAGATGTACTAGCTTTTCTTGAGTTTTCTTCTTCTTTCTTCCTCCATGTCTTTTCCATCTGATTCTTCAGTTTCTCACGGATATCTTCATTCTGATTATTATCATTGCTCAGCATGGGTGATCTACAATCTTTCTTTAATTGACTGACCTTATTACATTTGTAACAGACCATGCTTCCATACATCCAACTTTTAGATTTACCTCTAAAATGAGTCTTCATGCAATTTTCTCCGATGTGTCCATATTTACCACAATAATGGCAATTATACCAAGTGTTGTAATCCCAATTGTAAAAGTTGTGCTTTGTGACTGGCTTGGTTTGTTCATTTGATGACCACCTGGGTCTAGATCTACATTTGAATGCTTTGTGCCCATATTTCTGACAATTGAAACAACTTCCTTGAAACTTAGGTGAGGTGGATGAATTGCTAGCCATAGATCTACATTAATGTGCTTGATGTCCATGCTTCTTGTAGTTAAAAAAATGTCCATTAAACTTAGGTTTAGAGTCAGACTTACCATGTTTCCTTCTGCATATGTTGGTTGTATGTCCTAGCTTTCCATAGTGATGACATGTGGGCTTGGTGTTCTTTGGTTTAGCAATCTTCTGTTCTCCATTCTTTGATGATTCTCCTTCTTCAGTAGATGAATGTTCATTCAGTCCAAGTCCAGATCTATCAGTAGATCTTCTAGGTGATCTTAACAACTCTTCAAAATATTTTGTAGCTTCATTGGGTTTGTTCATCCTTTCATTGATTTCCTTTTTAGTTCTCAAGTCATGTTTCAACTGATCATTTTCAGACCTTAGTTGGTTGATTTCCATATCTTTCCTACCTAATTCCTAATTAACCACCAATAGTTGATTTACCATATCTAGTTGATTATTAGTCAACCTTTGCATGTCACTTGTTCTTTCATCTAGCCTAATTGCAATTTGTCTTTTGTCTTCTTCAGCCATTGCCTTATCATCTTCAACTTTCTTTTTCTATTCCACTAATTCACAAAGTCTGATAGATTGAATTTCTTGTTCTCTCCTTAGAGTTCTAATGTCATCATTTAGTATGGTATTTTTCTCCAGTAGTTCTTTTATAGCTTTATCACTCTCGGCAGAGTTACCATTGTCAAATAGTCTAGAGATGTCTTCTTCTTTGTACTGTGGCTCATTTTGTTGAATTGCAATCTCTCTTCTTTTGCTCAAAGATTTCTTCAATTCTCCTCTAGCTACATCCAGTTGTTGTAATGCCAGTTGTACTTCAATCTTTTGATTCTCTATGATCTTCCCCAGTTTATAAGCTTCCATTTTAAGATCTTTTTCCTCAAGTGGTTAGACTTCGTTAAGAGAAACCTTGCAGCTCTGATACCAATTATTGGAAATATAAGTGAAAAAGTAATACTAAGAGGGGGGGGTGAATCAAATATTACCTACTTTACCCTTTTCAATATGATAAAACTTTACGGATGACATAAACAAAACTTGATCATTGTAAGCAACTAAACATATTAAGCAGCATACATGAAATCACTCATAACACCATGATTTTGGTAACCCAGAAACCCTTGAAAGGTAAAACTGGGGTGGGGATGACACCCACAAATCTTCACTACTGCAGTAATAAGTTTTGCCTGTTAAGGCTTACAAAATGTGATCAATTCATGATCTACCTTGTGAAAGGTCTTCTCTGTTAAAAGCTAAAAGACTTATACAGTCTACCTTGTTAAAGGATTTATAAACTTACAACAAAGTAAGCACTCGGTAAAGAGATTACATAAAGTCTGTTAAGACTAATCGATTAAGAGATTTACCCTGATACACTGGTTAAAATGTCTTAGTAACTGATCTTTTGATCTGCACTTATATGTAGATTATAGATCTCCTCGTTACTGTATATTGGTGATCTCTTCTATCTGATCTTTCTTGATTTTGCCCTTTCACTGCTTAGTTCGGTCACTGGACTCTGTTTGAATACTTGACTATTCTGAATATACCTCTCTGATCATTCTCTCATACTCATTTGATCTCAATATCTCTTTTCTCTCTGATTCACACAGTTCTCTTGGTTTAAATCTTGACCTTATATAATAACAAAAATGTTTTACCGATTCAAGATCTACAGTTCAGATTTATTTCTATTACCGCTTAAGCTATACAATTTTTTGAATGGCTCTAGGTATTACATAGGGATCAATGATTATAAGATGGATGCATAATTACCTCTGTAATTACCTCAATAAACAAAATACAAAACATCACTATCACAAAAAATGGTTTACCTTGATCATTGTGCCATTCCAAACTTGTATGTCATTCCTGGCTAACTCAACAAAAGTTATTCTTGGCACTCGGCATTAACTATACTCAGCATCTGTTAATCTTCTTTGTCACTTGGTAATCATTGATATATGTAACTCAGCAAAAACTATACTTGGCATATTACAAAAACATAGTGACCATGACTTTACTCGGTAGTACTACTGCTCGGTAAGTATACAATACATAACTCGGCCTTTACAAAATGACTTGGTCATAGTGATGACTGGCCATCATTGCCTAGAAATATGACTAAGTGTGAAGCACTAATGGTCAACAAAACTATAGAGATCTACATGACGTGTGCCAGTATGGTTGATATATTTTATGTATTTATCACCTCATGTTGTATTATTGAATGATTCATGTACTATTGACAGTATGGTCAATTTATTATTATTATACTTTGAGGATATTTAACTTTATTTTCAAAATATTGTAAATTCTTAATTATGGAAATGGAATATACATGTGGAAAATTCTTTTTTTAGTAGACTTTGTTTATATGTTCAACTTTCTGAGTTTTCCATTGATGAGCTTACGTGTCGCTTGTGAGATAGAAATGGTCTTTACATTCATACCATTTTTTAATAACATATTTTTAGCTCAAGCCTTGACTCCCTAATACTAATGCTAAGTTAGCTTTAATAATGGACCTTCAACCTTTCCCTTACTTAAATACCTTTTCCATGCCACTGCATACTCCAATCCCTAACATGTTACACTATGTCATCTCATTTGGATAACAAATTTATATATCTAAGTTGTGTTTGGATTAGGTATTTGTACACTTAAAAATTGTATATTCTACTTTTGGTGGCACTCTCTCCCACCTACCTCTTGCATGGCCTTGGAATATAATTAATTGCTAGATTAATTTATCAACATTCATTTTTCTAGTTGATATGTATTTAAAGGGTAAGTTTTAGTGAACCAGGGAATGGAAAGATGCATGCAACAAGGTGCATCCACTTTCTCTTACTAGTTGATTACTATGTATTTTTAATTCAATCATTTTTTACATGTGCATTAATATGCTCACATTCTATGAATCTTTTTATAGTTATTCCCTTCCTAGTGATGAAAACAAGTAGTATTAGATGCTTTCTTGTCATGTCATAGGTATAAGTTGTTAGGAATAAAAGTCCACCAATACAACTGAGAGGGGGGGTGAATCAATTGTATGGAAAATTATTAAAGCTTTAAACTTTGAATATCAGCAACACCAATTCAAAACAATACAATGAATGCCAACACAACAACACAATATTTTGTTATCGAGGAAACCCTGTTAAAGGTAAAACCCCAGTGGGAATTAACACCCACTAATGATCTATTGAGAGTGTAGTATCCTTGATAGAAGATCTACCCTTGTTAGGAGCTGATTAAAACATTAGAGTACACAGTCCTTGTTAGAGGATAGACCCTGTTAGGAGTCAAGAAAAAGGGGTAGGCTCACTGCCTAGGTTCACTGTCCAAAGAAGGTTATGTCCACCTTCAAAACTCATTGTTTACAACACAAGTGTATGAAAGAAATACACAATCTTTGAACTGTCTGATAGCAGTTGTCTTTTCTTGATTAGTTCTAATAAAGTACACACATTATCCTCTTCTCTACATCCAATAGACAAAAGCTCACAACTTCCACAATCCTCTTTTACATCACATACATTCTACTACATCTTTTCAAAAGAAAAGATCTTATATATATACCTTATTACAAAATAAATCATCAGGTCGGCCATTTAGGCTTTCCTAATATACAAATGATTACATAAATCCTTGCTAAGATACACACGGTATCTAAAACAAGAATATAATAATTAAAATTTAATAATTAAGTACCGACATCCTTAATTCACGCTCGCCATCTATGATACACGCTGCAATTATGAAGTCATCTTCCAAATAGGTTTTCTCCTGAACACATGCCATGACTGATGTCATCCTGCTTTTCATACCTTGCTAAGACCAGAGAACATTCTTTAATATACTATCTATCATCCCTTAAGGTCACGTACACTGAATCCTCATTGCCTATAAGATATACCAAAAACGTAGAGACTAACTCTGTCAACTTCCACTGTCACTGTCCAATAACCAGTCTTCACCAAATCTTTTGTAACTCTGCCAATATGAAATATTACAACATGAAATCGTAGAGATAAGATCACAACACCTTCTTGTACCCACAAATGACTTCGTACAGTCTGAAACATCCGTACACTATCTGTATATTGTAATAACCAGCCTATTCTTCTCACATAAACATATGTTGACATCAGTGACAAAACACAAATGACAACAACAATATTTCCAAAATCACTCAATGTAGTGATTAAACATATTAAATGTATTCATCAATCTCCCCAATGTATTAGAAATATCCAAAAATCTCCCACTTTGGCATTGATGACAACATATGGGAAAATCCATCAACCCAAACAAAAAATAAACATTCTCTCAGTATCTTTACCACATAGTCTCTTTCCTATAGGATTTTCACATAGTCTCTTTCCCCATTGGACAACAATGGAAAAGGGTGCCATAAGTCATCAACTATCTTCAATCTATCACTACCCTTGAGGAGTAGATCCCCACATCAAGTCCAGAATATGATAAGGCTCTGAAAAACCTCTAGATTGATGCATCCCTGTATCATTTAGTTCTCACTAAGAGAGGCCTGCACCCCAGGCATACCTCTGAGATACTCAAAGCCATCTTTTGGCAACATCTTTGTAAAGATGTCTGCTATCTATTCCTTTGTACTAATGTATTCCAACTTTATTTCCTTCTCTGCTACCTTATCTCTCAAGAAGTGATACTTAATGGAAATATTCTTAGTTTTAGAGTACATCACAGGATTCTTTGACATGTTTACTGTACTGGTGTTATCACAATGGATAACCACTGGTTCATCAAAAGTTATTCCAATATCTTTCAACATTTGTTTCATCCAAATAATTTGAGTGCAGTTAATAGAAGCATCAACATACTCATATTCAATAGTAGGTTGTGCTATACAATCTTGCTTTTTACTTAGCCATGAAACTGACTTTTTCCCAAGGAAAAATGTACCTCCACTAGTAATTTTCTTGTCATCAACATTCCCTGTCCAATCAGTATTGGTATAATCATGAAGTTCAAAGTCATCATTTCTATCATATCATAAGCCATATTCCATTGTCCCTTTTAGATATCTAAATATCCTTTTCACAGTAGCCAGGTGTGTCCCTTTAGGTTCTACCTAATATCTAGCCATAATTCCAATAGGATTAGCAATATCCGGTCTGGTGTGAGTCAGATATTGTAATCCACCAACCATTGATCTGAACTTGGTTTGAAAAACACACTTTGATTCATCATTGTTTGTTAGTTTATGACCAGTCACCATGGGAGTACCAACTGGTTTACAGTCTTCCATTCCAAACCTTTTCAATATTTCTTTAATTTGATGTATATGATTTACTTTTATAGCTACTTCTAGTCTATTTTCCCATAAAAAATTCTCTAAACATGGTGTTAGATGGTTTTACAATCTTTGGTAGGTCTCCCACTGCATTAGTCAGACTTGCCTTCACAATATTATCAAAATTAACATGATAATCTTTTGTGCCATAACCAACTGTCATCTGCCTTTGCAACAAAAGAAGAAGCTCTAGATGTATTTAGCTTAGATACATTACCTCTAGATTTAGTGCTGGTTGCAATCAAGTTTCATGTCTTACCTTTGATAAAAAATTTCCCATCAAAGAAATTTAATTGAAATCTCTTATCCATCAATTGTCCAACACTTAACAAGTTATACTTAAGTCCATCAACAAGTAGTACATTGTTAGTATTAGTCTTTCCATCTAAAGTAATAGATCCTACTCCTATGATAGGTTTAGGAACATTGTCTCCACATCTTACAACACCACCATCATAATTCATTAATTTAACAAACTTGTTTTTGTCTCCAGTCATATGATGTGAGAAACCACTATCTATAATCCATTCAGCTATCTTATCAACATGTGATACTAAGCTTTTTCTTCATGTACTGGTTTTTCATCTTTAATAGCAATAAATCCAATATCCTTATAATCACAATCATCATCATCAGAAATACCTTCACTAGCATAATAAAATTCCTTATCCTTTGAATACTTAGACTTGAAAAACTTAGGTTTGTGCTTAGGAACTCTTGTAGGACATCTAGATGCAAAGTGACCTATCTTATTGCATGAAAAACATTTCAAAGGTAACTTTCCTTCAAATTTATCCTTACCTCTCTTTTCTCTTCTAGCGATCAGTGCAACAAGTTCATCTAGCTTCTTTTCTTCTTCTTGTATATGTTCCCATTCATCAGCATATTCACCAAGCTCTTCTTTTATGTTCTCACTTGATGCAGGGGTATTCTTGGTCCTTGGTGAATCTGCATGGTGGTTTGTTATTTGGCCAGTGTTACTCGATTACAGCCTTAGTCGATGGTCTTGATTATTGAAGGAAGCTTGATCACTAAAGGAACTCGGTGGAACTTTCGGTGCTCGGTAATGCCTGTGTTGCTCAGTATTGCTTAGCTTGGTCAGTTGTTTCACTGATGCTCGATTATTTCTGTAGCGCTCGGTAGTTGATCTTACCAACTAGAGTTCTTGAAGATTTGCTTGGCCGACTTGGTGCATTTATTGTTGGTAGCTTTTGTTGGATTCTCTTATGTGGATTTGGAAGCCGACATGTTGAATTAAATGTTTGTAAGGCAATTTGAGAGATGACTTGTACTACATTTAATATTCATTTGTAGGAGTTAATTGTTTCATCCAGCCAACTTGTGGCTGATAATTAGTATTTATAGGATGTTTGGGTAGTTGTTTTGGGGAATCAAAGATAGGAAGTTCTCAGAGCTGATTTGGGAGAACTAGATAAGTGAAGTTGTGGAAAAGATCCTACGAGATCTTGCGAATCAGATTGCTATCTGATAGTTTGTATTAGCAGAACTAGTGGTTTCATACTTGGAGACAAGGAGATTGCTTGGAGGCTTGTGAGCTCAAGTTTAGATCTACGTTAGGGTTTCCATCAGTTGATGATAGTTTTCAGAACTGAACTAGCTAGAGTTGTATTAGATCTTGTTGATCTTACAGAATTACTTCTGATTGTAATTGGCCCTAACCTAGAAGGCCTTACAGTCGGGCATGTTAATGAAAATTTTGTGTTAAAAAATTGTTGTGTTGAGTTATTTCGCTATGTTGTTCTGTTGCTACAAGGTTGGACTGTCCTTAATTGGATCCTCCTACCTTGATTTGCGTTAGGTGGTATCCGATGAAGGTTGTTTTGGAGCTGAATTTGATCTTGTTTGGAGCAAAGGTTGACCTAGGAAGGCTGATCTTATGAAGTTTATCTTGTTGGCAAAGAGATCGTATGATCTGAGTTGTAGATCCATAGCACTAAACTTGTGTAATCTTGCCCTAGTTGATTGTGCAAAGTGGCAGGTTGTGATCTGACTTGCATACAACTTGGAGATTGTCACAAGGTGGTTAGTGTAGGGTTTTTTGCAGAGGGTTTTTCTTATCTTTAAGGATGCCTACGAGAAGATTAGACCCTAGAGTAATTGTGAATCTCTATGATACTATGGAATCTAGAATTACAGAGAAGGTGAAATCTGGTTTCAGATTTGAGATGGAGCTGATGAAGAATGATATGGTCACTGAGATCATGAGAGCTATGACTAGTGTACCTCAGAATGTTGGTACTAAGGATGGTTATGAGGAAGCTGGTGAAGACTTTGAAGCTATTGGATCTAGTGGTGATGACCGAAGAGATAAATTTGGTGAAGATAAAACTGGTCGGTTACATAGATCTAGAGCTTGGTTAAGTAACAGTTACTGAATGGAAGTTTCTACTTTCTCTGGTACCTTGAAACCTGAGAACTTGATTGATTGGATTGGTGAACTTGAAGATTTCTTTGAGCTAGAAGAAATTGAAGATCCTCTTTGGGTGAGATTGGCACAGACTAAGTTGAAAGGACATGCTACTCTTTGGTGGAAAGAATTACAAAGAGATAGAGAAGATGAAGGTGAAATGAAGATCAATCGATGGAGGTTAATGGTGACTAAATTGAAAGCTAAGTTCATACTGGTTGACTATGAGCTTGAATTGTTTAAGAAGTTGCAAAATCTAAAGCATAAGGATTTGTTTGTTGAAAATTATATCGAGGATTTCTAAAAAAACTTACTATTTGGTCTAGACACAGAGAACTTGGTAAGGAAAAGGTAGCTCGGTATGTGAATGGTTTGAGATTCAATATTTAGGATGAGCTTGCTATGCTGAAGATTGATTCTATTGAAGATGCTTATCAGTATGCTCTGAAGGTAGAAGATGAGTTGAAGAGAAAACAACATAGTAACTCCCAAGGGAAGGAGAAGATTGATCACTTAGTGAAGGATAAACTGAATGATACAAAAGATGAACTGAAACCTGTAGAATCGAAGAAGAAGATAGGTAGAGTTATCTTTAAGGTACTTGCTATAACTGTGGCAAGGAAGGACACCGTTCTTTTGAGTGTACATAAAAGAAGCCTAGTGACTGATGAACTGCTGTGGTAAATGATATTGTGGAGAATGAACCTGAATCTAAGAACTTGCTAGCTCAACAAACATTGCTCGGTACAAAGGAGGAACCTTGTCAGAGGAGTAACTTATTCAGGACTCGGTGCAAGTCTAGAGGTAAACTTTGTGATGTTATTGTTGATAGTGGTAGTACTGATAACCTTGTGGCTGAGGACATGGTTCAAAAATTTGGTTTGAATAGAATGAAGCATCCTTGTCCTTATAGGATTGGCTGGTTTCAAGATGATCATGCTCTAGAAGTGAGAGAAAAGTGCTTCATTGATGTTTAGATTGGCCAGTACAAGGATCTTGTGTTATGTGATATTGTGAAGATGAATAGTTGTGATATATTGCTCGATAGACCTTGGCAATATGATTGTAGAGCTATGTATGATTATGTTAGGAATGTGTTTACTGTTGAGAAGGATGACAGGAAGTTTTCCTTGATGCCTTTGCAGGATACAATGCTTGGTAGGAGAAGCTTGAGTATTGTTAGCCAAGTTGAGTTGGTGGATACTGAAGGTATGAATGATTAGTGTGAAGAATGGACCTATGTTTTGTTGAGAAAAGAATTGAAGAGATAGAGGAAACTAAAGTGGAAGAGTATGCAAAATGAAAAGTTGGAGGACTTGTATGTGAAGAACCAGTTCGGGGTTTATGTGCTGAATCCCAAAAGATGTTCTTCTAGCATATGAGATCATATTTTTGAATCTGGGGTGTCTGATGTAGGGGAATTATTGGTCCTTGGTGAATCTACATGGTGGTTTGTTATTTGGCTAGTGTTACTCAGTTGTAGCCTTAACTGATGGTCTCGATTATTGAAGGAAGCTCGGTCACTGAAGGAACTCAGTGGAACTTCTGGTGCTCAGTGGAACTGGTGTTTGACAATGCCTGTGTTGCTTATCTTGGTCGATTGTTTCACTGATGCTTAGTTGTTTCTCTAGCGCTCGGTAGTTGGTCTTACCAACTGGAGTTCTTGAAGATTTACTTGGCTGACTTGGTGCATTTATTGTTGGTAGCTTTTGTTGGAGTCTGACATGTTGAATTGAATATTTGTAAGGAGATTTGAGAGCTAACTTGTACTGCATTTAATATTTTTTTGTAGGAGTTAATTGTTTCATCCAACCGGCTTGTGGCTGATGATTAGTATTTATAGGATGTTTGGGTAGTTATTTTGGGGAATCAGAGATAGGAAGTTCTGAGAGTTGATTTAGGAGAAACAGATAATTAAAGTTTTGGAAAAGATCATCTGAGATCTTGCAAATCAGATTGCTATCTGATAGTTTGTATTAACAGAGCTAGTGGTTGCATACTTGGAGACAAGGAGATTTCTTGGAGGCTTGCGAGCTCAAGTTTAGATCTACCTTAGGGTTTCCATGAGTTGCTGATAGTTTTTAGAACTAAACTAGCTGGAGTTGTATTGGATCTTATTGATCTTGGAGAATTACTTCTGATTGTAATTGGCCCTAACCCAGAAGGCCTTACAGTCGAGCATGTTAATGAAAATTTCATGTTAAATAATTGTTGTGTTGAGTTATTCTGTTGTGTTGTTATGTTGTTGCAAGGATGGATTGTCCTTAATTGGATCCTCCTACCTTGATTTGTGTCATCACTACTAGTGCTCAAAAGTGTAGACATTATCTTCCGGTATGTAGATGCTTTAAATATTGTTTCAACTTTAGGTCAAAATCTCCAAATTCTGCATCTTCAAAGGTAGTTAGCTTTGCAATCAACATTTCTCTGCTAAAGTTCAGAGTTAAAGGTATGATTTCTTCTATAACCTAAATTTTGGTCTTGTAAACAAGTTTCAATTATCTAAGAATCTTTGAAATGACTTCTTCCTCTTCAAAAGTGCCTCCCTAATTTGTGATTCCAATCACAATCTTTGTAACTCTTTACACATAAGCCCTAACACTTTCATCATCCTTTATTTGTAGCTTCTCCATCCTTGTTTTCCAGTTCTGTAACATCACTCATTTGGTAAACTTGTCTCCTTCATATAATTAATCCTTCTAATCTTGTCCAAATCTTGTGTGCTGAATCTAGATCTTTTACCTGAGTAAATTCTCCTCCAGAGAGTGCATTGATCAATGCTTCCCTTGTGACCATGTTATATGAAAATATAATCTTCTCATCATCAATAGCTTTTTCCAATTCATCTACATCTTTCATAGCCACCTGATTCATTGTAATCATCTAGTAGTCAATGCACAAACATAGAAATTGAGTTCGCATCTTGTTCTTCCAACAGTCAAAGTTTTCAGGATCAAATTTTGGACTATCCTTCCTATAGAGTGCCATCTCCAAGATCACCTCAAGCTGTTAGGCTTTCTCTCTAAGGACTAGTAGCTATGATACCAATTGTTAGGAATAATAGTCCACCAATACAACTGAGAGGGGGGGGGGGGTGAATCTGCTTTCTCTCTAAGGACTAGTAGCTATGATACCAATTGTTAGGAATAACAGTCCACCAATACAACTGAGAGGGGGGGGGGGTGAATCTGTTGTATGACAAATTATTAAAACTTTAAACTTTGAATAGCAGCAACACCAATTCAAATCAACACAATGAATGCCAACATAATAACATAATATTTTGTTGTCGAGGAAACCCTGTTAAAGGTAAAACCCCAGTAGGAATTAACACCCACTAATGATTTACTAAGAGTTTAGTATACTCGTTAGAAGATCTAGCTTTGTTAGGAGCTAATTAAAACATTACAGTACACAGTCCTTGGTAGAGGAAAAACCCTGTTAGGAGTCAAGGAAAAGGGGTAGGCTTACTGTCTAGGCTCACTGTCCAAAGAAGGTTATGTCCACCTTCAAAACTCACTATTAGAAACACAAGTGTATGAAATAAATACACAATCTTTCAACTATCTGATAGCAACTATCTTTTCTTGATCAGTTTCAATGAAGTACACAAATTATCCTCTTCTCTACATCCAACAGACACAAGCTCATAGCTTCCACAATCCTCTTTTACATCACATACATTCTACTACATCTTTTCAAAAGAAAAGATCTTACATATATACGTTGTTAGAAAATAAATCATCAGGTCGTCCATTTAGGATTTCCTAATATACAAATAATTACATAACTCCTTGCTAAGATACACATGGTATCTAAAATAAGTATATAATAATTATAATTCAACAATTAAGGAATGGCATCCTTAATTCATGATTGCCGTCCATGATACACGCTACAATTTTGAAGTTGGCTTCGAAACAGGTCTTCTCCAGAACACACGCCACAACTGACATCATCCTAATTTTCATACCTTGCTGAGACCAAAAAACATTCTTCAATATACTATTTGTCATCCCTTAAGCTCACATACACTGAATCCTCATCTCATGTAAGATATACCAAAAAATCAAAGACTAACTCTGTCAACTTCCACTGTCACTGTCTAGTAACCAGTCTTCACCAAATCTTTTGTAACTCTGACAATATGCAATATTACAACATGTGATCTTAGATATAAGATTACAACACCTTCTTGTACCCACAATTGACTTCGCACAGTCTAAAATATTCGTACAATATCCGTATAATGTAATAACCAGCCTATTCTTCTCACAAAAATATATGTTGGCATTAGTGAAAAAACATGAATGACAACAACAATATTTGCAACATCACTCAATGTAGTGATTAAACATATTAAATGTATTCATTAATCTCCCCAATGCATTAGCAATATCGAACATAAGTGAATGAGAAAATGATGGTATGTATAAAGTAGTATGAGATGTGCCAAAATTATTTTTCCTTGTTAGAATGTCCTTAAGGGCCCATACATTAGTAAATAAAGTAGAGAGTAAGATGCTTGTAATAATGTTTCAACAACTTTGTCTTATCTATTCAAGTTGTATCTAAAATGTGGTGTTTAGGTTATTCATGTGACTATTTTACATTTGATGCATAAGCTAGTCACACTAGGTATGTGTGATGTACAATCATGAGTTATTATATTAGGTATTTGTGATTTTTGTATAAATTATTGAAACTAGGTATATGTGATAGATGACTAATCTAGTCACCATGAATGTTAGAGGTGTGTAGAAGAGATAGTTCCACTATTTATATGTGAGGAAAGCAAGAGTTTTGCCATATTGTGTATAGATGAGGAATGCTTTCAACCAATCATTATGTGAACATGAGATGTTGGAATGATATAATCTTATATAGTTTTCTATCGGGAATAAATTTAAGAAACCCCCCTCTAGAAAAAATAGCCCAATTTTTCATTTTTTTGAAAAAAATAAAATTTTTATTGATGAATATTTTAATTTTTTTGAAAAAGGTATTATTTTTATTAGTGATTATTTTTGAAACATAATTTTTATGTATAAAATATTAGCGAATCTAAAAACTAAAGGGAAATTCATTAATCACCATGGTGAATACTTCCATTTTAAAAAGATAGAATTCTTATAGAAAAATATTATTCGACTATATGGAGAAATATTTGATGGGTTTAAGGGTAGATTATACTATTTAGTTGTAACCATTTATTTAAAATATAATCTAATATACCTCATTGTATTATGTGAGATAAATGTATTGATATTTTTAATTCTAATGGAAGCCACAATTTCTTCAAGACCATTGATTTCTATTGTGATCCACAATCCAAAGGAAATCTTAGCCACCATATAAGCATTACAAATCAAATGGGAACATCTTTACCTCATGAATTTTTTTGAGAATAATTAGGTTCTTCAATCAATTGTGGCAACTAAATATTGGTGATAATCCCTAAAGCAACTAATAATTATGATATATTATTTGTGAATTAACTTGTATTTCTCAAATAACCTATAAAATTTGGGCAAATTGAATCTAATCATGTATCAAATATTGTGGTGAATCTTTGAGTTCAAAATTTTAATAAAATATTTTTTTAAGTAATTTAATTATTTCTAAAACTAAATTTTGTGGAGATTTGGTGATTTAGGTTGTCTTAAATATTGAATTATTAGCCAAAATTGGATTCTCAAATTAAAAAAATTAGTCAATTGGCAAATATTAGCCACTTAAAAAGTCACACTTTTCTATGTATTTGTGCACTAATATTAGCACGTAACCAATGCTTGAATGAAACTTGTTTTTTTATCTTTGTATTGCAATTAAATTAAATGGAGAGTGTAAGTGTAATGCACTGTTGTGATTTAACTAAGAGGTAAAAGATTACAAAAACCATATGTGAAGATGTAGTTTATCTATTATTGGTTGTTGAACTATAGAGTTTCTTATTTCCAGAAGGAATATGTTAGAAGAACTAGTATGATTGAATTCTTAAGGTATTAGTTTGTGTATAAGAATAACCTTGATATCCACATGCACATTATATTCTAAGGCATTCTTAACATGATGACATTACTCCTTTGTTATCCACCTTATCACTGATTTTTCTATTCCATCTATGATTTATTTTTCATAAAATTTACTAATATGCTTTTCTATGGTGTCAAGTTTTAGCTATGTTGGTACAACCTCTTCTCATTCTTATGTTTCCAACTATAAATCTTACATTTGTATTCTATTGAAGGGTTCTCTTTATTTGGAGTCTCCATTGGTTCAATGAATAGATACTTTAACACCCAATCAATTTTAAAATTTCTCAACATATCCCACTCCTAACCCACTTTTTATTTAGATTTTCCTTTCCCCTTTCACGCATTGTCCACAATAGCGAGTTACACTTTTTTGCTTGAACAAGCACTAAACTCTACATTTTGAAAAAAAACTTTCAGATTCAGATACATATTGTCATTAAACCATTTGAAATCTGAAGATGAAGTAAATTAGAGTCTTTTAGGATTTTTTGTCTAGATTCTAAATATATTTTATATTTTTATTTTTGAATTGATTTGAATGGTTTTTTCTTTCTCCCAAGAAAACTGGTATGTGGCTGAAAACATCATTTGCAAAGAGTTACATTATTTTCATAGAGCATAACTTTTTTTCTAAAATTGATATGAATGTGCTTCTTTCAAATTTAATTTTGTAACATCCATATAGAGGGCATGCAATTAGTTTGATGAAATTATCACTATTATTGCACATTTTATTAATCTTTGAAGTTGACTAAACCATAATTTTGACATACCTTGACTACATAGATTATAACTTGTCGTGTATTTTTCCAATTAAATTTTTATTTTTTTTTATAGAAAGAGAAATTTATTACCTAGGGCATAGATATATTTTGAAATTTTTTTTCTCTCATTTACTATTTTTCCATAAGCGTCAAACATAGAGGTAGACATACAATGAAATATCTATGTTTACTAAAACTAAAAATACAAAGTCATAATAAATTTAATATATATTAACATTATAATCATTGGAAATATTTTTCTCAGTAGTACCTTACTACATAAATAAGTTTTTCAAATGGATTCATTTGATCTACCAAAAGATAAAGTCAAAGTGAATTTTTGTTAGCATTTTAATAAGTGCGAAGGAGACTCCATTGTAGGTATGAATGAGGAGTATAGATGTTATATCAATCTTTTTCTTATCTAAGAGGCTTTGAGCTAACCATTTGTAATTAATTCCTGCAAATGGAACCTCTCAAGGCTTAAATCATCATATTTTATTAAAAATGTGTTATTTTAGCAAAAATCAACATGTCTAAAAAAGTGTAACCCACTATTGTGGGGTCACCTATCATCATCATCTACAACATTATCTCCCAAGTTGATTATCTCATTCCTGCTACCTAGGTATAAACCAAAAAATCCTCTTCAATTTCATCATCATCTAGGATATTACATTCCTTGGCTTCTTCAATATTCGATGTAGGTTATGGATCTTGTAGTTGTACTTGTGATGATGTACATTCATCATTTTGACCACAAACATTGACAAAGTATGAAGTTAAGGTTCTACATTTTTCTGGCTTCTCTTGGCCTTCACCCCATTTAGGAGTGTTACCCTTCTTTCTATTTATTTAAGAAGAAATAATAGATTATATAATTTATTATCCATAGGGCCTACAATATAGATGCTTGAGGTCTCCCAACTCAATAAGGATGAACTAAAAATTGAAAATAATTTGAGATGAATAATTTTACAACACTTCAAAAAATGATCATTTACCTTTAGATTCTTAGTGAGTAGCACTAGCAGTAGACAATGTAGAAATGGTTGTTCATGATTTAAAGCTTGGCTATTGATTTGAATTGACAAAATTGTGTAAAAATAAAATTGATATTTGATTGTATTTATACCAATCCATATTTGGTGAATTCAGTAAAAAGTTTAAATGATGTAAAAGTATTTGGAAAATCTTTCTTAATTATAACACTTCTTATATTAATGTAGGGTGAATCAAACCTAGAAAAAACATATATGTTGTAATTTTATCGGTGATTTATGGATCGTTTGTTGCAATTAATTTATAATGGAATTGGTGAATGTTGTAGTGTATTAAGATATGCAATTGAAAAAATACTAGGTGAATTGGGTGCTCATGTAAATAGAACTTCTAATGGAAATTGGCAAATTACGATTGTCAATTAAGACACGCTTCCAAAATTGTAGGCAAAAATATTAAGTAGACTACTTTAAAAATGTAAATTTTATTGATTAAATCTTTATATCGATACAACTGATTAATTAAAAAATTGGGTGAATGGAAGTGCATTTGATCAAAATTTTATAAATTTAGGGCGAATAGACCAGCCTTCTCAATCCCTCTTATTTGTCAATTTTCAAAATACCAACCCAAAATATTTTCCAATTGGTGAATATTTTCCACTAAACTTTTCTTTGTCTAGGGTGTGTTTCTATTTTTCTCCATCTTACCCATTTTGGTTTTGGTTTTTCTTTTCTTTCTAAATCTTACTGCCTCGATCATGTTTAGACTAGATTTAGATGTGCATTTTTGGTTAAGGGTCTTTTCCATTGTTTTGGAATAGAAGTTTTTGTGATTCTATGTTATGAGGGCCCTTGTAATTTTCTTGGTTTATCTCTTTGTAAGGGTCTTCTATTTTCCTTCTTTGGTCTCTTTTTTCTTGTCTCCTTTAGAAGTGGAGACTTTTCATTTTGAGGTGGAGACTTCTGTTTGGGAAAATATCATGGATGTTTCTCTAAACTAGTTGGTTACCTCCTCTGAGAATCCCCTTCACGTAGATGCATCTCTTTTTGAGGTGGAGATTGTTGAGGCGAGGAGGGTGGTGCATTGATTTATTAGTATGATTATGTGAACCTTTTAAAACCCATGTTTCAGGTTAAGGGATCTTCGAAAAACCCTTAGTTCTTGATTAAGGTTTGGGGAGCCTCTAGAAACCCTCTATCTTGATGCAAGGGACTAAGTCTTATTGTTTGTGCAACATGAGTGTTGTCTTGCTAAAAATTTTAGGTGTCAATTATTTACTGATGGTGGGGCTATTGTTGAGTCAAGTTCTATTTATTGTAGTTATTTAACTAAGGGAATGTGTATAAAAAATTATTTTACATTATATTAAAATTCTTCACAATTTGTATTTTTATAATGATGGAAAATGAAAAACATTAAAAATGCTATCTTTATGTGGGGCATAACTTTATGCTACCCATCATACCTAATATTGTAGATTACAAAAACTTGAACTTACTAGACTAAATGAAAATAGTAAGGCCTACAAACTATACATACTAGTCAGGAAAGTACTAGCAAGGTAAAATAATGATGTTAGAATTCAATGCAAACAAACTTCTACAAAATATACACAAAAAATTTATAAAACATAAATCATAGTTTGAGAGCGAATATAGTCCACAAAATATCTAACAAATTTTTTTTAATATAATTTTAAACCAGTCACATCTATCAAAATTAAATTAAAAAGTGACAATTTTTTAATCTTAATTTTTAAACTTATTATATTAATTTGAAACATTAAAACAATCACTACTGAATATAAAATGAAAAGACATTTCCTTAAATAATCTTTAGAATAAAGAAAGACTTTTATCCATTAAAAAATACTTAAACATATCATTTTCAATTATATTCGTTTCTTAAATAACATAATAAACAAGTGCCATGTAGTGGCTAGTACTTGCCTAATTTAGTAATTAATTGTAATTCTAATATGAAATATAATTTTGATTTTAATTTTAATAAAATTACTATATCTTATTAATATAATTCTATTTAATATATGATTATAATAAGAAATTTGAGATTTAAATATAACTAGTATAAAATTTTAATCCCTAGTTTTAATAAATTATTATATAATTTTATTCCTTACAAGAAGTTATAACTAATTATTGTAATAAAAAAATTGAGTTAGTTTAACATTTTAATTTATAGGATATATATATTTGTCCAATAAATAAATAAATTATTTCAATTTAATATCTTATTTAAAATTCTTGATAAAATATTTTATACTTAATTTTAACTAGATTTAAATTTTTTAGAAATAAATTATTATTATAAAATAAAAATTTTATTTACTATATTTAATTTAAATTATAATATTTTGTAAGGGAAAATATATTACACATTGTTTTACTTAAAAATATATTAATACATAATTAACATATAATAAAATTTAAAATAATTTTAAAAAAAATATAAATGAGAATAAATATATATTATATTATATCATATATTTGCAATATTTTTATTTACATTAGAAAAAGTGAGTTATATACTAAAATAAACTCATGTAGTATAAAATAAAAATTGTTTCCAACCCAAAAACTATGCAATATGGAAGGAGCAATACAATTCCAAGTTCTCGTGTAATAATAAGACTTCAAATGATTTAGCCAATCAAATTATCAATAATTAATTTTTAGATATTAAAAACTTAAAAATATTTTATTTTCATTATATTAAATATAAAGTGTACAATAAATAACAAACGTGGTAACCTTTAATTGGTTAGCCTACGTCAAGTACTAACAAGTGCCACGTAGTGGCTAGTACTTGTTGTAATATTGTAATAGTAATAAAAAGAACTAGTACTTGTTGTAATATTGTAATAGTAATAAAAAAATAAAAAAAATTGTTTCAATTAGCTTATTTCTATTTATATAATTTAAAAATAGAGATAGTAAACTAAACATAATTTGATTATAATTGTAACTTGAATTATATGGTAAATTAAAATTATATGCATTGTAATTAATTTAAAATTTTAAAAATAGGTTGTAATAGAAATAATAAGATATATTATAATATTAAGAATTAATTACTTTTCAAATTATATGCAACAATGGCAACAATGGCTCGTGGCATACTTGGTGTAATTTTCAACAAGGCCCTACTAGAATCTATGCCAGGCTGGATAGATTCTGTGCTAGTAGGAATCTCTTTTCCTTCATCCCTGATGAACATGGGAACTTGGTTATGGTGACACCCACCTCCCTCTCGGATCATCACCCTATATCTATTTGTATTAGAATTAATGATTTCCCTATCTCTAAGAAGGCTTGCAACCCGAGATTCATTCTCAATAATTCTCCGCTTTTGGATGAGGATGTTCTTTCTGCTATCTAACTTATTAGGATCATCAACTATAACAGTCTCCCCTCCCTCTCCTCTATTGATTTGTGGAGCCATAACATACCTGTTACAAACTATAGGTTAAAAAAAAGCTAAAGATTATAGACACTCAGAGAAAATGTTGTCTGCTAAGTTACGTTCATTTGAGTTAAACATTCACGCTAATCCCTCTAATGATATTCTTTGCACCCAAGTTGCTAAGGCTAGGGAAGATCTTAGACAACATCAATAGGTCAAAATTAGAGGAGCCAAGATTAGGTCTCATGCTCATTGGCTCCAAAATGGAGACAGAGGGTTGAAATTTTTCTTCAATCTCCTTAAACAAAAATAGGCTAATGAGTCTATCAACAGAATTTTTATTGATAACAAAGAGATTGTGGATAGTGAAGGGATAAAAGATGCCTTTTTTTACTTCTATAATAAATTATTCACCTCTAAAGATTCTGAGGAGGCTAAATCCCTTAGATATAAGTATAAATCTCTTATCCCCAATATAATTTCCAGTCAAGATGTTGACTTGCTCGGTAAAGACATTACCTTAGAAAAAATTGAAAAAGCTATTAAGTCCTTGAAGAATGATAGGGTTCCTGGCCCTGATGGTTTACCTGTTGAATTTTATAAGGCCAATATGGAATGGGTCTGCAAAGAACTCTATGACATTTACTCTGAAGCCTATGTTAAAGGTACCTTGGGCAGTTTCATCAATAGAGGTATCATAAAGTTGATTCCCTTCTCAAGAACTAGAATCCTATAACTCTCCTTAACGTTTCTTATAAAATCCTTGTTAAAATTATGGCTCTAAGACTCGAAACCATCCTTCCCAAATTTGTTTTCTCTACTCACAATGGTTTTATTAAAGGTATATTTATTCTTGAAAACTTAATCACCAGCTGGGAAGCTATGACTTGATCCAAGGACTCTAACCAAAAATCTGTTATGTTGCTTCTGGACTTTGAGAAAGCCTACGACTGGATTGAATGGGATTTTATCAATATGATGTTAGAGGCTTTTGGCTTTCCTAGTACTTATTGCTCTCTTGTTAAGATTCTGTTAAAAGCTGCTTCTGCCCATGTGGATGTTAACTATTCCCTTTTTGCCCCCTTCCCCCTTGGTAGATCCATTAGGCAAGGATACCCCCTAGCCCCTGTCATTTTTTTTATAGCCTCTAATGCCCTTGCCTACATTCTTAGAGACAACTCCATCTCTCTTGCTATTAAAGGCATCACCCTTTCCAATGACTCTGAGTCTTGACCTTATTAACTGCCATTTTTCTAATGATACCTCAATTTTCTTTGAAGCTACCAAAATGAACTTTGAAGCTCTTCATTTCAAGCTCAATTCCTTCTGTTCCATTTCCAGTGCCCACATTTCCCAAGCTAAATTGGTTTGAGCATCTCCTGACTGGCTTGATACATTTAATTTTCAATGGGGAGGCCCTCAGAAGATTGTTCGTTATCTCAGTATTCCCTTTTCCATAGAACCCTCCCTAAAGGATATGCGGCTTTGGTTCAAAGATCAGATTTATAATAAGCTTAATAAGTGGCATAATAGATCCCTCTCCCTGGCTGGTAGAGTGCAGGTTTTCCAGAAAATTCTTTCCTCCTACAATGTTTACTACTCCTTTGCCTAGATGTTTAATAATGATCAAATCTTGGAGATTCAGAAATCCATTAGGAACTTCTTATGGTCTGATGGTAATGGAAAAAAGAAGTTGTATGCTATGAAATGGGACTGGTGTCACATTGATAAGCTCTTTGGGGGTTTGGGCTTAAAAGACCTTAAGATTCAAGGAATTGCCCTTGCCGCCAAATGAATCTTCCACTCTCTAGGTGGAGATGAACCTTGGAAGGTCCTTGTTAGATACAATATTGAAAGAGGGATTCCTTAGAAGGCTAAATCTTGGAAGAATATTCCCTTCTGTGATATCATTAAGGGCAGTTTTCCTATTATTGTCCAAGGCTCTACGATTTTTAAGACTATTTGGAAAGTCTGGGAGTATATTAAATAGTACATTCCTAATAGAACCTTCTTTGATCATAAACTTCTATATGGTGAAAGGTCCATTTGGTGGAATCTGTACCTTGCAGGGAAACCCCTTGCCCTCTCCCAAGGATGCTTTGCTAAGCTCTGGAATAATTTGGGCATTTTACAATTCATTTTTCTTTTTGAAGAGGATGGGCTTATCAGTTGGGATGATCTCATCTCCAAATTCAATATTCCTCCTTTCCAAAAGAAGATTTCTAATATAATTGTCAAAGCTTGTAAGGACCTTCCCACAACCTATCATGTTGATTCGCATAGATTTCTTAAAATCAAATGGCCTGATGGTACTATTGTGGATAAAATTAAAGCTAAAAACATATACACAATCATTGATTCTAATATGGATATCATTAGTCACATTAATAAACTCCAGTACACCAACTTGGATGTTAATTTGTGGAAGAAACACTTTGACAGACTTTGGAAATCTCCTATTAACCCTAAAATAAAATGCTTCAAATGGCTTATGTTACTCGATAGGCTCCCTTTGAGAAAAGATCTTTCTGCTATTGATCTTTGCAGATTTTGTGGGCTTCCTAACTCCAACAGACATATTCTTTTTCACTGTTCTTTTGCTAAAAGTATTTGGCGTATGTTTGATATCACTTATCCTAGTTTTGTGAATATTTTTTAAATTATCACGAGTTATATTGAAGGCTTAAAGAAGGATACTAATATATTTTGGAGCATGCTTTCTTCTAACATTCTTTGGAAAATTTGGAAGTGCAGAAATGAAGAAAGGTATCAAGATTCTCCCAGGTCCCTTACTGAGTTTTTTGGAAAACTCACATGTTTTTAAAATCTCCTCGCAGGTGAACGTCAACATGACAATTGATAGAAAGAAGCTCAAAAGATTTCTCCAAGATGGACATCCCACCATGTGAGTTTATGAGCTAAAGGATGGTTATGACTGGAGAAGACATATTGACAACTTTGCCAACTTTGAAGACACCCTGAAGAAGCTCACTCAAGAAGTTAACAAGAACAAAAATGCGACTGATCTTCAAATTAGCATGCTAGCTCAAATTCAGGAGAAGAAGAATATTGTTTGGATGAAAGGCCCAGAGGGTTGGACTACCTAGGTTGAGGCTCAGGATGATATTCTGCATTATTTTGTTGGCTCATCTTTTTTTGTAGTTTCTATGCTGAGTAATTAATTTTGTTGCTCTTCTAACTCTTGCAAGCTAAGGCTTTGCCTCTCCCGGTACTAGTCAATGTTTTGTTTTTGATCCCCTTATAGTTCATATAAAAATTATATACATTTAATAAAAAATTGCAACATCCAAAGTAAAAATAAAATAAGTAATACCATCTAACACAAATTAGATTTATGAAAAAAATTGTTTTATTATTAAAAATATTTATTTTCTTTTTGAAAAATAACTAATCCTTTTGTTAAAAAAATAAACTATACCATCCAACTAATTTAGTTAAATGTTATTAAAAAATTTTAAAAGTAAAATCACTACAATTAATTAACATATCTACCAATATATTTATAATAAAAATATATCTATAAACTAATTTTTTTAACAATTAAATGTATAATACATCAACTAAATAATTATTAAATACTTACTAATAGTTTAACTACTTATTACATATTAAATAAGATTTTGAATAATATTCTTTAAATTAATTTTTTAAATGAAAAAATTATACAAAATAAAATATAAAAAATTTAAATTATTTATATCCAAACTTTCCTCTTACAAATTTTAAATTAATCAAATAAATTATAAAATGAATTACTATATAGTAATGTTATGTACAAGGTTTTAAATTTTGTAGTGGAAAGGTAAGTGGTGGAAATAATGCAATATAGCTAAATTGTTTGCTTTTTAAACTCCCAAAAATTGTGTATAAGACCTCAATTCATTTAACCAATGAAATGATAGAAAAGTCATTTTTAAAAATTATAAAGTTAAGAATATTGCATTTAAACTTTAGAAGTATGAAATTTATAATAAAATACAAAATATAATAAATTCTAATTGGTCAAAACAATTTTATTTAATCACTAGTTAAAGAAAGAATTTACATTAAGCACCACATAGACAGGTCTTCGGCTTCCACATTTATATGTCTTCTTATGAATTTGGAAAGAGAGCTTCCTAATTCTATCAAAATCATCTCAAAATTTGGCTCATGGATACAACCTATCACGTATGAATTTGGAAAATTTCCATGTCCACAACAAGATTTTTAGGATATGGGTGAAGTGCTACAAGACAGGGCTCTAATGACTTTTGAGAAAGACCAGGCACCCCCTTCAGATTTGTCTCCAATAGCAGGTGAGCAGTTCTCAAAACTAGCTTTCAAGGGTAATTAGGATCGGGGAGGTATTTCAGATAGCATAAAACTATTTATATATCTTTTGGGGTGGATCTTGAACGGAAACTTTCATGGCCAACATCCCTCCAACTTTCTTTTGTTACCCCCGCCACAAGTGTCAATGGGCATCTCTTCAACTTCTTATTCAAAACTAGAGCCAAGCTTCAAAGAGATTGTCTTAGATTTAAGAATAAATCCAGTTTTCCCAAACATGTCACACTCTAACTTGATATTCAGAAAGAGTTGGATTGCAAAGGTCTCCAATCCCTTTCCTTTGGAAAAAGTACTGACTCAATATGTCCCCAGATTTAATTACAGAATCATGGAACAAGTGATTGAGCAATGGTTCATGGAAGTACAATTTGAAATGATAGGGAACATCATAGATCAAGTGATGGAGGAAGATGACATTATTTTCTCCAAGGACCAAGACCCTCTCTTAGAAGATAACATTACAAAATAGGTTGCAATATCCACAGAAGAGGATGATATTCTTAAAGTAAAGCTCTGTGATCTAATGGCTTTAATCAAGTCAAAGGGACCCCCTAATCCTCTTATCTCTCCTATTAATCTTCATGCAATGGCAACCCTGGATACCTTCTCATCCAATCCTAATTCGGGTTGTCAAAAATCTTCTAGACTCAAGGTTAAAGAGAAAAAAGGCCTTAACAAAACCTCTCCTCCTGAACTTGGTAAGCCTTCAAGGAGAAATAAAATTAAAGGAGGCATTATCTCTCTCAAGCCTTTAAAACATTATACCAAAGGTTTAGAAAACTCCCCCTCTCTGGACAATTTGAATTCTCAAATGGAGGAAGAGATCTCCCCAAGACTTCAGGCAGTCTTTGACATGTTTGGAAACCCTGCTTCAGAGAGATCATTGGCCAAGAATAATTATGCCTTCGTTGATAGGCTTCTAGATGAGGATTTTGTGGAAGAGGAGGAGAGAATGATAGATATTGTAACTTCAGTAAAAGGGAATGATTCTTTAGAGGAAATAGTTGTTGATACCCCCAAATCAGATAAGGTCAAGGACACCAACACTCTTGGTCTTCAGAAATCTTTTCAGAGTAGCACTCTAGATTGGGGTTTGGTTAAGAAGAAAGACAGAGGTAGAAAATCTACTAGCACTCTAAGGCAAGAAGTGGGGGAAGAATCTGACCAGTCTAAAATCATAGCATATTTAAATGTAGGGAAGGGGAAGTTCCTTCCCAAGTTCCAATGAGAATCATCTCATGGAATGTTAGGGGTCTGAAAGCCCCTAACAAACAACGTTTGGTCAAACGTTGAATCCTTACAACGAAAGCTGAGGTTGTATTAATCCAAGAATCTAAGCTGAACAAGGAGCAATTAGCAAACTTCACAAAGTCTTTAGGTGACTAGCAAGCTGCTGGAGTGGATGCAATCGGGTCTTCTAGAGGTCTAGCGATCCTATGGAATACAAGACTTTCCTCCTTCATCCCATTGGATAGTGGCTCTAACTAGATTGGTGGGAACATTGCAAGCTCATGCTCTAATCTCAACATGCATATAGTGAATGTTTACGGTTCCATCTCCAAAAAAAGGAAATTGGAGGTTTGGGAGGAAATCTCAAAATGTTTTGCAAATTGGCAAGCAGGGTTCTTCATAGTGGGGGGGGGGGGGGGGGGGGACTTCAATGCTATCACTCATCCTTCTGACAAGCTAGGTGGCTCCCAAAGATTTTCCCAATCCAAAACAAATTTCAAAGACTAGCAACAAAGAGAGAATTTAATGGAAATTGACTTGGAGAATGGCTCATTTACTTGGTCCAACAGAAGAATGGGCATTTGTAGCATCTCGGAGAAATTGGACAGATTCTTCTTCAAAGGTGATCTCGCAACTTTTCCCTTCGACCTCAAAGCTTCCATTTCTCCTACTTCTAGATCTGATCACTTTCCTATTCAATTAAATATTTTGGATAGTAACAAACCCCAAGGGTGTCCCTTCAAATTTGAAAACATGTGGCTAAATTTTTCTTTTTTATTGATTTGGTTGCTGATTGGTGGCGGGATTTCAAAGTGGAAGGATCTAAGCTATTCTATTTTGTGGCTAGATTGAAATATATAAAGCAAAATATCTTAATATGGAAAAGAACACATTTCAAGAATATTTTCAAATCCAAGGAGGATATAGAGAAAAAACTAGCAAGCTTAAACCAATCCATTATGCAATTTGGGATGGATCATGCCAGATTTGTAGAAGAGAAAGTTTTGCTAAGAGAATTGGAAGATATCCTTTCCAAAGAGGAAATCTTTTGGCGTAAAAAATCTAGAGAATGTTGGTTGGCAGAAGAAGATAAGAACACAAAAAAATTTCATGTCAGTACCAAAAACTACAGAAATGTGAATAAGATTATGCAAATAAAATATTCTACTGGTGTTCTCTTGGAAGATCAACAGGAGATCCAAAAGGAAATTGTAAGCTATTACTCAAAACTGTTAAACAATTCAGCTAGCTCTCCTCTCAAAAGTCAACAAGACTTGTTGATTAACATTCCTAAGCTTATTTTGGATGGAGATAACCAAATGCTCTCAAAAGCATTCTCAGAGAGTGAAATCTAGAGTACCATATCTCAGATGGCCCCTGACAAAGCCCCAAGCACGGATGGTTTTCCACCTAGTTTCTTCCTTCATTACTGGAACATCCTTGGAAAGGACCTTACAGAAGCTTTGGAAAATGCCAGAGGCTCAAGTAGATTTCTAATAGAAATTAACAATACTTTCATTGCTTTAATTCCTAAAAAAGAACAGGCTTCTTGTATGGATGAATTTAGACCAATAGCCCTCTGTAATACAATTTATAAGATTCTTTCAAAAGTCTTAGCAAATAGAATGAAGTCAATTCAACCCAAGATTATAGGGGAAGAACAGACTAGTTTTGTTCGAGGTAGATCAATCTTTGATGAGATTATTATATCTCAAGAAGAAATTCATTCTATTCAATATAATAAACAGCCTAGCATGATCATAAAACTAGACATCAAAAAGGCTTATGACAAGGTGGATTGGAGATTCCTAGCTAAATGTATGGAAAGCTTTGGCTTCTCTAAGGCATGGATCAATTTGATTTTTCATTGTATCTACACCTAAATTTTCTATTTTAGTGAATGGTTCTCCTCAGGGATTTTTCGAAGGCTCCAATGACATAAGGCAAGGGGACCCCCTTTTTCCCTTCTTATTCATCATCATGGCCGAAGCTTTGGGGCGTGGTTTGGTCAGGTTACAAGATCAAAATCTTCTTAAGGGTGTCCAAATCACTTCCTCTGTTAGATCAGTCACTCATCAACAGTTCGTTGATGACATCCTTCTTTTGGGTAAAGGATGCATTCATGAGGCTAAACAGATCAACCAATTACTAGCCAATTATGTCAAAGCTTCGGGACAAGTGGCCAATAAGGATAAATCAATAATCTTATTTTTCTATACAAAAAAGAAACTTCAGCAGCAGATTGAAAAGGTTTTAGCTTTCAAATCAGGATCCCTCCCGTGCTTATACCTGGGTATACCTATAGAAAAAACATTGAGATCCTCCAAAATTTGGAAACCCGTCAATGAAAGGCTAGACATAAACATGGACAGCTGGAAATCCAAATGGCTCTCTTGGGCTGGTAGATTAGTCATGATTAAAGCAACATTGCCAACAGTCCCTATTTATTTAATGTACTGCCTTTCCCTATCTACGAATGGATACATGGATATGGTAAAGAGATTAAGGAAATTTTTTGGGCAAGGGACAGATACAAATAAGAAATTTGCACTCATTTCTTGGGATAAGATTTGCAAATCTCAAACAGATGGAGGAACAGGCATTAAGAACCAATTATGGCAAAATCAAGCTCTTGGAGCCAAGCTCTATTGGAAAATCATGAAGAATCAAAACTTGGAGTGGGCTAGAATCTTAAGAGGTAAATACCTTGGCAACTATTCTAAAGAAGAGATGTTTCACCTCTAATCCCTTCCAAGAGGATCAAGAATTTGGAATTTCATAATTAAATCTAGGCAGGTTATTGACAACAATGTCACTTGGAACATAAAAGAGGGTAATGCAGCTAGATTTTGGGAGGATTCTTGGGGTGGGCTCCCAAGTAATAATTCATTGCTAGGACCAAATGAGATTAGTCAAATTTGTTCAGTTGCTTGGGGTTCATCTCTTAAAGACTACATCATCCCCTCATCCTCATCCTCAGTGGATGGTTCATGGAAATGGAAGGACTTCTCAAAATTGAATCTAGACCAGACAGAATTAAGCATGTTAAAAGACAGAGTCTTCTTTATTAAACAAGGCTCAGATGAGATCATTTGGACTGGAGCTAAATCAGGGGTATATAATGTCAAGGATGGATATAAAATCTTGTCAGAATGTTCTAGTACCAATAGAGCTGACATTCCTTTACAATTATGTTGGCATAGTGGTTATCTCTCGAAAGCAGGTCTATTCACTTGGGCGGCCTCTCAGGGAAGAATTCTGACTGTGGATAAATTTGTCAGAATGGGGTATCAGGGCTCTTCCAAATGTTCTTTGTGTTTCAATAGTGAAGAGGATGCTAATCACTTATTATTATCCTGCCCTTTTGCTACAGAGTGTTGGCATTGGCTATGTTCAAAATTAGGTTGGCTATCAGTCTTCCCAAAGGAGCTTCTTCAATTATTACTATCTTGGCTCAAACTTTATGGTAACAGTTTATGTGGCAACCTTTGGATTTTATCTCCATCTATCTTACTGTGGGAATTATGGAAGGAAAGAAACAAAAGATTATTTCAAAACAAAATTATGGGATTAGACTCCATTCTCAACAAAATTGAAGTAGGGATTGTAGAAGTGATGAACTCCTGTATCCAAATTCAATCAACTCAACACAAATATTATACAAGTTGGGATGATCAAATGTTTAAAAGTTGGTATGGACTCAAGACCCCCATCTCTCTAGGCAGAGGCTGCAAAATTAATCAAGCTTTGAGAGCGTCCTATGTATGGAGGCCCCCTGCTTCGAGATGGTTCAAACTAAATTTTGATGGAGTTTCTAAAGGCAATCCAGGACCATCGGGAGTAGGCTGCATCATACACTCCTCAAAAGGAATAGTCATAGCTAAACTAGCCAAACCCCTAGCGAATGACACTAACAACATGGTTGAGTTCATGGCCTTACACTAATACATTTGGGGGCATTTTGTGATGGCTATGTGTCACAATTGTGATGGCTATGTGTCACAATTGTGACGGCTATGTGTCGCAATAGTGACACCCATAGACGTCATAGTTTTTTAGTCGCAAATTGCGACGTCTATGGGTAGTCATCGCAATTGCGACGCCCTCCCATCGCAATGTTGCCCCTTTACCCATTTTGGGCCTCTACCACATTGTGACGGTAGGGCGTCGCATTACGACGGGCACCCGTCGCAATTGCGACGCCCGTGGGTGGATTAAAAAAAAAAATTATTTAATACATTGCTAATGAACCACATTAATGCTTTTTTCTTTCAACAAATGAGGACACTCACTGTAAAGACAACATGATAATGTACACTCACTGTAAGGACAGTCACAAATGAGGACATCTCACAGTGACTGTCCCTTGTGTAATTGCCACTTGAATGTATTGCTATTCAGCCACATTAATGCTTTTCTTCTTCAACAAATGAGGATAGTCACTCTAAAGACAACATGATAATGTACACTCACTGTGTACATTATCATGTTGTCTTTAGAGTGACTATCCTCATTTGTTGAAGAAGAAAAGCATTAATGTGGCTGAATAGCAATACATTCAAGTGGCAATTACACAAGGGACAGTCACTGTGAGATGTCCTCATTTGTGACTGTCCTTACAGTGAGTGTACATTATCATGTTGTCTTTACAATGAGTGTACATTATCATGTTGTCTTTACAGTGTCAATAAATGCATTATTACTTAAACTGAAGAGTACTCTAAAAAATATGTCATTGTGGAGTTCTGATTGCTTCCAATTTGATATACGCTTGTTCTACTTATGTATCCAGCATCATGTAAGAAAAGTTGATGCTTTTAAAATAGATTCATTTAGCCATGAAATGCCTGTGCATGTTACATACAAGATTCCAAGGCCCAAAACTGATTACTCATTATAATTCATGTACAGAATGATAATCAACCACAACGAGGCATGCGTAGGCACTGCTTAGATTTTGAGGCATCAGAAGCTCGCAGAAGAAACTTGACCAATGGCTCATGGAATGCAACAAACTTATTGCCTAAAACAGGAACATTGGTAACCACAGATGATGGTTCTGAAAAGAACACTTCACCATCAATGTCACATGAGGGAACTGCAATTTCTGATGGCAAGAAACTTGTAGTATATAAGAGAGATGCAGGTACAGATGCTGGGAGAAGTTCCCAATCTTTATCTGTTGGACAGTTTTCATCTTGCTCTTATAAAACATCTGAGGGTAACTCAGACAAGTCTGACAGCTCACTTAGAAATACTGGGCATTCTTCTATGTCAGTGGGTATGCCAACTAGGATTGGTTTGCATTTAAATAGCCTTGCCTCTTCAATGTCATTAAATTGTGGAACTGGGCTGCTAACAACTTCAAAGGGAGCTACTGGCATGCAGGGAATGCTGACTTTGTCTGGAGTGAAGGAGGCTCCTGGTGACAGTTGAACAAGTTCTTTACTTCCTGTAAGCTCAGGTGGAAATATTTCAATATCAACAAATACAAGCATGGCTCCTGGAATGCTTGTGTCAGTTGTGGAAAAGACTAGAATTGATCAACAGGAGGTGCAGTCTTCTAGAAACACACAGATTGGAGTCACAAAGTCCACTACATGTTTCCGATCCCTAACAGTTGGCATAAAGCCATTGCAATGTAGGCAACCTTTTAAAACTGAATATATGAACTCAAGTCCACTTGACAAGAAGAGGCCAGTGCTACAAGATATTTCTCGACAACCTGGATTTGGTATAGGGGAAGAGTATAATCAGAGCAGTCCTAAGAAGAAAAGGTAATTGTAGGATTTTATCAACTTTACAGAGATTTGTCTTCATTTGTAATGCTTTGTTGTCTGGATAATTTTGAATTCACTTTTGCATCCTTTTCTTTAGCTTTGACTTTTTCTTTGAATGCCCAGAAGAAAGTCTGTCACGACTGGGGATAAAGAAGGCTGCAAACGTTGCAATTGTAAAAAGTCAAAATGCCTTAAATTGTGAGTCTTTGTGCACTAGAGTGGGTTTATTATTTGGTTCCTATGTCTTTTCTATTTGTCTCGGAACTTGAACATTGCTATGAAGGTCTATGTGTTAGCACTTAAGAAAAGCAAATTGCAATCCAGAACATTCTACGTACCTCTTAGATGTAGCAGATCAGATAATTAAATAAATAGATGTTTTTTGATTTTTGCATTTCAATTCATGTATTGACATGACTAGATTTATAGTTTTAATTTAAATGAAATTCTTACTAGTACTCTTGCAGGTATTGTGAGTGTTTTGCAGTAGGAGTATACTGCGTTGAGTCCTGCACATGTCAAGAGTACTTTAACAAACCCGAGTATACAGATATGGTTGTTGGCACACGCCAGCAGATAGAATCACGCAATCTGCTTGCTTTTGCTCCTAAAATTGTTCATGGTGCTGACTCTCCACCAACTAATGGGGTCAGAAAATACTGAGAGGTTTTCCTTTGTTCTGGTGTTTTCTCTTTATAGTATCACTATTACTTAACTATCTATGGAGAGTTCTTATCTTTCTCGCTATCTTACTTTAGCAAAGAGAGTGCACCGAGACTCCAGCATCGGCAAGGCACAAAAGAGGCTACAATTGTAAGAAATCAATGTGTCTGAAGAAATACTGTGAATGCTATCAGGTATATCTTCAATTGATTGCTTAATTTAAGGTTAAAGGCTGGAGAGTAGTTTATGTGTATTCTGATTAGTGCTCGTATCTTTTATTTTAGGCAGGGGTTGGCTGCTCAGATGGCTGCAAATGTGAAGGTTGTAAAAACATGTTTGGCAAGAAAGAAGGTATCCGGTCACTTTTTTCAAATATCAAATGCATCATATTATCTCAATATATACATGAACGATAATACAAATATTGAATGCATTATATTCTGTCATTCTATACATGTACGACGATTCAAATATCAAGTGCATTATATTATCTCAGTCTATACATGAATGATAAATTTCATTTGCAACTTGTATAGGAGGATCAGATGACACAGAAGACAAAGAATCTCAGGATGAGGTATGGGAGAAGGCTATATCAGAGGAAAAGCTAGGGCTTTGTTACTGTCCCTTGTGACAGTAACAAAATTTGATGAAAATAATTTTTGTTTCACTCAACTTTGACATTCACAACTTCCTCTTTTATTATAATAAGAAAAAATACAGTGACTTTAGAGAAAATAATGAAACTAATACAATTGCAATACAGTGGTATTTAGAACAAACAGAGCTTCACAACCATCAAAGAAGAAAAAAGCACATGCATATATCGAGTACTCCTCAATCAAAGAGATAGAGAAGAATTCAAAACATACCCAGACTGAACATGGCCATACCAAGACCAGCATCGGACAATATTCTTATTGACTGCTCTAGGATAGCTAGCATTTCAACTTTCCACCTGCAAAATAGATTATAAAAACATGAAAATATATCAGAGATGTTTGATATTGATACAAAACAACACAGATTCATTTCTTCGTACACCTGTATATCATAAAAATCCTTGCACACTTCAAAAAATTGTATTGCCTTTTACTTACTCAAAAGTAATTTACATAAAGCAGTCATTTGATTAACATGGATCCTAATATTCACAAGTACATGGTCATGTGCTCCATCATAGCATCTTATAGATTTAGATCTATTCTCTGAAATAATTCAATGTTTTGTTTACAATCCACAAAAGAAATATTTTCCCTCGTCTACTTAATCCTAAACAAAAGGCCATATAGCAATATAGATAGAACTATATAACAGAAACCATAAACAATGGTAACCTTAGCAGTAGCAAGAAATTGTTGCAAAAACTTTACCTTATCATACCCAGATTGTTGCTTTGCCTGGCAGAGGGAAATTTGATCAGTAAAATTGACACAGAGTATGCTGTCTCCATTGTCATGCTGGATAACAAAACACCAACTTTAATGGGCATGTAATGTCCCTTGTGTAATTGCCACTTGAATTCATTGCTATTGAACCACATTAATGCTTTTTTCCTTCAACAAATGAGGACAGTCACTGTAAAGACAACATGATAATGTACACTCACTGTAAGGATAGTCACAAATGAGGAAATCTCAGAGTGATTATCCCTTGTGTAATTGCCGCTTGAATACATTGCTATTGAACCACATTAATGCTTTTTTCCTTCAACAAATGAGAACAGTCACTGTAAAGACAACATGATCATGTACACTCACTGTAAGGATAGTCACAAATGAGGAAATCTCAGAGTGACTATCCCTTGTGTAATTGCCGCTTGAATACATTGCTAATGAACCACATTAATGCTTTTCTCCTTCAACAAATGAGGACAGTCACTATAAAGACAGCATGATAATGTACACTCACTGTAAGGACAGTCACAAATGAGGACATCTCACAGTGACTGTCCCTTGTGTAATTGCCACTTGAATGTATTGCTATTCAGCCACATTAATGCTTTTCTTCTTCAACAAATGAGGATAGTCACTCTAAAGACAACATGATAATGTACATGGGCTGTAAGTGTACATTATAATGTTGTCTTTACAGTGATTGTCCTCCTTCAAGTGGCAATTACACAAGGGACAGTCACTGTAAAGACAACATGATAATGTAGAGAAACATTGTCATTTGTATTTTCAACAGCGCCGAGAGAGATTCCCTCCGTGAAATCACAGCTACAATTTCTGAGTACGTTGGGTTTATTTTTCTTTTGTCATTATTATGTAATCTCGTATTCAGCTGTTACAGAGCTAAAATACCCAGAAATGAGGACATATCTGTGTTGAATTTATTGTTAGCGGCTTTGGTTATTTAGAAGTTTAATTTTATTTGTTCATCTTTCAAGCACAAACATTTTATGGACTGTAACGTCTTCATTGTTTCAGGTATGCAATGAAACAGCCCTAACTTGCAACTACCTTCACGGTACTTGTGTACATTATCATGTTGTCTTTACAGTGACTGTCCTCATTCAAGTGGCAATTACACAAGGGACAGTCATTGTGAGATGTCCTCATTTGTGACAAGGACAGTCACACATGAGGACATCTCACAGTGACTATCCCTTGTGTAATTTCCACTTGAATGTATTGCTATTCAACCACATTTATGGGCCCATTTGGACCACAGCACATAGTAGCATCTACAGAGAAGAATATCCCAGGTGTAACAAGTTGTAAGAATATACCAACAGTTCTAAGAAGTTCCCTAGCACATAGTAGCATCTACAGAGAAGAATATACAACATGAGGGCAGCCACTATAAAGACAACATGATAATGTACACTCATTGTATGTGTACATTATCATGTTGTCTTTACAATGACTGTCCTCATTCAAGTGGCAATTACACAAGGGATAGTCACTGTGAGATGTCCTCATTTGTGACAAGGACAGTCACACATGAGGACATCTCATAGTGACTGTCCCTTGTGTAATTTCCACTTGAATGTATTGCTATTCAACCACATTTATGGGCCCGTTTGGACCGCGGCACACAGTAGCATCTACAGAGAAGAATATCCCAGGTGTAACAAGTTGTAAGAATATACCAACAGTTCTAAGAAGTTCCCTAGCACATAGTAGCATCTAAAGAGAAGAATATGGGTCAACGAGGTTGACTTCAAAGCCATGCAATATAATGGTAATAGTAATATCATAATTTGACATACTATCAGAAATACTTCCTAAATAGACTATTCAATCTTATAAGAGATGGATTCATGAGAACTATTATTTATGAAATATGAGTCAATGACTTTAATTAAAAAAATTACACAATCTAATTCTTGTAAAAATATCAAAATTTGACACATTGAAAATACCTTCCAAAAGTATCATTAATTGATTAATATGAATCACTACTCATGAAATACAATTTTATAAACCTAATCTAAAAACTACACAATAAAAATCTTAATAGCAATATTGTAAGAAACTATTCCCAAAAGCAAGCCTAACAAAATTTGATGAAAACAATTTTTGTTTCACTCAACTTTGACATTCACAACTTCCTCTTTTATTATAATAAGAAAAAAAATGTCTTTTTAGATATACCTCATGAACCATACTCGAATAATGTATCATTTTTCTTCTCAAAAACATATTTGCAGAGCCTGCTTCTTTTACTTGTTTGTACTTTTATCTCTCTGATGGAAAGGGTTCCTTCAGGACACATTTTTCCAAGTTCACTGCTTGAGATATTTGAGGAGGGTTCCCCTGCTTGAGTATCCATCCAACCCATATTCGAGTAGTTCTACAATTGCACAGTCTAAATTAATAATACTGACAATTGAATGACGAATGATGATACATAGAATTGATATAAACTAATCCTAAAAACACTAAAACATTATTAATATATTTATATTTCATAAATAAAATTGATATAAAAGATCTGGAAAGATACATTAAAAAATAGAAAAATAGTAATTTATAATAGAAGGAAACTTAAATTGCTATTTTAAAAAAAAACAAGTCTTAAATCTTATCATTTTGTTTCATTATCATCCATAAGTACACACCTCTAGCATAATAATTATATTTTACCACCCATAAAATGAAAAAAAGATTTTCACAAGAGAAATTGAAGCTAGATTATAAAAATGAACCATCTTATTGGAAACTGGAACTGTTATCATACCCAAAAGGACTACAAAATTTCACCTTATCATACCCAGATTGTTGCTTTGCCTAGCAGAGGGAAATTTGATCAGTAAAATTGACACAGAGTATGCTGTCTCCATTGTCATGCTGGATAACAAAACACCAACTTTAATGGGCATGTACTGTCCCTTGTGTAATTGCCACTTGAATGCATTGCTATTTGATGCAGGGGCATCCCTAATGCAAGCCAAAGACACCATGATTGAAGGAAGTTTCCATGAAGGCAAGGAGTCAAATCCTATCAATTGGAACATAAGATTTTCACCTTGGAGCTTTGAAGGATTGACTGGTGAAAGGTCCTTTTGATTGACAAATCAGAGTCTTTTTGAATGACAAATCAGAGTCTTTTTGAATGACAAATCAGAGTCTTTTTGAATGACAATAAATTAGAATAGGAGTTTTAGATGTTTTCTTGGTTTGTAATAAATATTAAGGATTGAATTTATTTCCTTATAAACATCCACTTGTTGCACACAAGACCCCTTGGTGACTTATAAACCTTGGGCATCTTTTGAGTCCTTGGATGAAATGAGCATAGTAAGTGTTTATTAGGTGTCTTTTAGATGTTGTTAAGAAGTTTGAAGGTCCAAAATAACTTTAATAAGGTTCCTAAAGTTTCACAACACATTTTTAACCTTCTCGGTAAAGTTGTTTGCAAAGTTGTAATGCAACTTTAAAAGTTGCTTAGCAAAGTTGACATTTGTTGGATAAACTGTTCTAACCACCTAGATGGTTGAACCAACATTTGGAGAGCCTATTTTAGGCTTCAAATGGTCGAAGACAGACAGAGAACTAGTATTGTAATCATTTTGCTTTCATAAAAAATAAAAATAACCCTGTTTTAGTGCATTTCTAGTGAAAAATGAACTCTGTACGGCTGTACAGATGGTGGTTGGATGATAAAATTTTCCTGGAAGTTGTAATAGTGACATCTGATGCTTTGGAAGTTGGTTTGATTGATTCTCTTTGTTTTATATCTAAGTTATTTCAAATTTTCTGTGCATTGTTTACAAACCCTCATTTTCAGGGTTTGACTAATGTAAAGACCTTAACTCAAGTTTCAACCATTGGAATTCCTTCTTCCTTGGTGGAATGAGAGTTAAGGATGTATGTTTGTATATTCTAAAAGCCCTGAGGCAGGGGGTTGCATCTGCATTTGTTGAGAGCGAGCCCTAGATCAAAAACTACCATGTTTTTGGCTGGGAAGATGGTAATCAGATTAAAATCAGAAGCTTGCATCGTATTGAGGACTTGAAAAATTGTGCATTCTTGTTTATCTAGATCAGGAGAACACTCCAAAACTCTGATCTTGGTTTCATACACCCATTTTTAATGCTTTATTTTGGAACCCACACCTAAAAGCATGCATTAGGTTTGCGGACTCAATGAAGACATTGATATGCTGGAGTGGAGTCAGGGTCTGGGAGTTGGTGGTCTGTTAGAAATCCAAAAAGGATACTCAGAAAACATATAACTTCTTAGAGTCCTTTGGCAAGTTGTAGAGTTATGGCTGCAGAGCAGGTTTGGGAGACCTACTAGGGTCACTAGGTCAGTTTGTTATTTTGATGTCTTGGGTTGTTTAGATCACAACCAATGTATGATTCTTGTTATTTAGATGATATCTAAGGGGTTTCTAAGTTTTGCTGCAGGAAGTAAGATCTAGAACCTTAAAAGTCTCTTTTGATAGAAAATCAGGGAACTTGTCCCTAAAAGGAAATTTGTTATTGAATGGGATTGAGTCCATAAGTTGTTGTGTGATCCTTGAAACCTTCAAATTCATTACTTTGTAGAGTTTAAACATTAACCTATAGAAATCAGAGCCTAATTGATTAGTTGAGTCATTTTGGTGTCTTGAAGTGGGTTGGGACATAGATCCAAGTTTCTTGCTGACTACTCTGCATCACTATTGAACCACATTAATGCTTTTTTCCTTCAACAAATGAGGACAGTCACTATAAAGACAACATGATAATGTACACTCACTGTAAGGATAGTCACAAATGAGGAAATCTCAGAGTGATTATCCCTTGTGTAATTGCCACTTGAATACATTGCTATTGAACCACATTAATGCTTTTTTCCTTTAAGTGGCAATTACACAAGGGACAGTCACTGTGAGATGTCCTCATTTGTGACAAGGACAGTCACACATGAGGACATCTCACAGTGACTGTCCCTTGTGTAATTTCCACTTGAATGTATTGCTATTCAACCACATTTATGGGCCTGTTTGGACCATGACACACAGTAGCATCTACAGAGAAGAATATCCCAGGTGTAACAAGTTGTAAGAATATACCAACAGTTCTAAGAAGTTCCCTAGCATATAGTACCATCTACAGAGAAGAATATACAACATGAGGGCAGCCACTGTAAAGACAACATGATAATGTACACTCATTGTATGTTTACATTATCATGTTTTCTCTACAGTGATTGTCCTCATTCAAGTGGCAATTACAGAAGGGACAGTCATTGTGAGATGTCCTCATTTGTGACAAGGATAGTCACACATGAGGACATCTCATAGTGATCGATTGTCCCTTGTGTAATTGCCACTTGAATGTATTGCTATTGAACCACATTAATGCTTTTCTTCTTCAACAAATGAGGACAGTCACTCTAAAGACAACATGATAATGTACACTCACTGTAAGGACAGTCACAAATGAGGACATCTCACAGTGACTGTCCCTTGTGTGATTGCCACTTCAATGTATTGCTATTCAGCCACATTAATGCTTTTCTTCTTCAACAAATGAGGATAGTCACTCTAAAGACAACATGATAATGTACACTCACTATAAGTGTACATTATCATGTTGTCTTTACAGTGACGGTCCTCCTTCAAGTGGCAATTACACAAGGGATTTGTGTTTTCATTTTTGTTTTCAACAGCGCCGTAACCCTCCGCGAAATCACATCGGGATATAAGGGCAAAAAAAACAAGAACGTTGTCATTTGTATTTTCAACAGCACCGAGAGAGATAAAAAAACTTAAAACTTAGACTTAAGAAAGATGAAGGCAATGCTTCAAAAGGTCGATGCCCTAAACACAGGAAAACACAATACCACCATTAAATGATGCCCTAGTCACCGTATTAATGCTGCCAGCTCTGTACCAGTATGTTGATTGCTCACTTTCATCCTGTGATAAAGGTAACTTCATTAATCATACTTGAAATGGCAGCATACGAACTAAAGCTACTGTGTGTCGTGGTCCAAACGGGACCATAAATGTGGTTGAATAGCAATACATTCAAGTGGCAATTACACAAGGGACAGTCACTGTGAGATGTCCTCATGTGTGACTGTCCTTGTCACAAATGAGGACATCTCATAGTGACTGTCCCTTGTGTAATTGCCACTTGAATGAGGACAGTCACTGTAAAGACAACATGATAATGTACAAAAGTACCATGAAGGTAGTCACAAGTTAGGGCTGTTTCATTGCATACCCGAAACAATGAAGACGTTACGGTCCACAAAACGTTTGTGCTTGAAAGATGATCAAATAAAATTAAACTTCTAAATAACCAAAGCCGCTAACAATAAATTCAACATAGATATGTCCTCATTTCTGGGTATTTTAGCTCTGTAACAGCTGAATACCAGATTACATAATAATGACAAAAGAAAAATAAACCCAACGTACTCAGAAATTGTAGCTGTGATTTCACGGAGGGAATCTCTCTCAGCGCTATTGAAAATACAAATGACAACATTTCTCTACATTATCATGTTGTCTTTACAGTGACTGTCCCTTGTGTAATTGCCACTTGAAGGAGGACAGTCATTGTAAAGACAACATGATAATGTACACTTACAGTGAGTGTACATTATCATGTTGTCCTTAGAGTGACTATCCTCATTTGTTGAAGAAGAAAAGCATTAATGTGGCTGAATAGCAATACATTCAAGTGGCAATTACACAAGGGACAATCACTATGAGATGTCCTCATTTGTGACTGTCCTTACAGTGAGTGTACATTATCATGTTGTCTTTAGAGTGACTGTCCTCATTTGTTGAAAAAGAAAAGCATTAATGTGGTTCAATAGCAATACATTCAAGTGGAAATTACACAAGGGACAATCACTGTGAGATGTCCTCATGTGTGACTGTCCTTGTCACAAATGAGGACATCTCACAATGACTGTCCCTTGTGTAATTCAAGCGGCAATTACACAAGGGACAGTCACTGTGAGATGTCCTCATTTGTGACTGTCCTTACAATGAGTGTACATTATCATGTTGTCTTTAGAGTGACTGTCCTCATTTGTTGAAGAAGAAAAGCATTAATGTGGTTCAATAGTAATACATTCAAGTGGCAATTACACAAGGGACAATGTCATGAGCCGTGACATATTGAACTTAGTATAATAATAAAATGATTAGATGATATATAATAATCTATTATTAACGGTATATAACAATAATATATAATTATTATCAAAAGATAATAATAATATATAGTTAGCATAATAAGTAATATGTTAATTAAATAATATTAAAATATTAATAAATAATATAATTATGATTATAATTATAATATAAATTAATAATAAATAATTATTAATAAATTATATATATTATATTATAATAATATATTAAGTAATAATATTAAATCAATTATTGATATAATAATTTTAATATATAAATAATATTAATAAACCTCTCAATATAAAACAATATGTTATCACTATAATAATATTTATTATAATATTATTAATATTTTTAACATCATTAATTATAATATTTAATAATAACAATAACATTAATAATAATAATAATAATAATAACGTTTAAAGCAATATCGAATATCTGTAATCGATATACATCTACATTAAACATCTGCATTATCTATCACGATGAGGAATGAAGAAGTGATACAACAATCACTAGTCATTACACATCGATACCATGAGAGGATGATTAATGAACCAAATACTATGAAGTCAAGATCAACATGATATGAATAAGGGATAGGTCGCTATGTGTTTCAGAAGATGTATTGATAAGCAAGAAGGATAACCATTCATATATTATAAATAATCATTAATTGCACAAGTTTAGACAATGACATATCCGATAAAGCAATATCAAACATGAAGACCCGCTAGCAAATATGCACCATCACTTCCTATGTTATCATGACAATAACATAAACTAGATTGAATTCTACTATCTATATCAATAGACACCACATAGGAGGATATCGACTAAAGGATTGAAAGATTATCGATTGTCTGAGATAAACCACATCTTGTAGAAACACAAAAGCATCAGTGATTATATCACAAGCTATTGATGAATGAGGCATCAGTCATGGATAATAAGTACAATGTATCCTTAAGTATTAACAGGAATGGAAGTCAATTTGAAGATCAAACTCCATTACCAGTAATCAACCAATAAATGGACAATTATCAGAAAATGATATCGACTTATATCAAAGTAGAAAGATTGGATATAATCATAACAATATGGGATAAGGCAAGAGTTAATATCGATTGACTAAATACTAATGATAGTTAGACCAAACTAATACAAACACAATGGATGTTAACTACTGGTTGCACTACCAATTAGGGAAGATTACCTTCATAAAAAGATTTGATATTGAGTCAATCTGGGAGTTATCTATGATCAGAAAATAATGAAATAATATTATGTGAACTATCGGATTATGGAAAGGTGTGATTAACAAAGGGACATGGAGGAAGAAACAAGACACGTCTCATTCATAGCATCTCTTCATTTGTTAAAGACAATATAAGAATGCATTCTCATCAGTCACTCAAGGCATCATTAGAACTTTATTTACTTATCCATATTTGGATATACTCAATAGAGCATCTGCCTTTGGCAGTTTGGTTTCAAGTTTATCATTGCAGATCAGAGACAACACCATGATTGTACAGATAGAAAGGATAGTTAGAAACAGCATCAATATTTGAAGTTGCAAGCATATAATTCAGAATCTGAAATAGCAACATATCACTCATAGCGATATTACACATTTGCATAATTACATCATCATATCAGACACATCAAATACATTGCTGTAAGCAATACTTATTGATTGTATATTGATATTGTTTATATCAGACATAGCATCATTATACTATCACTATAAGTGATAGGAAACATCATATTCATAGCATATTTCATATCATTATATCCGACAGTGCTATTAAACATATTGGTATCAATATCATCTTGCACACATATTGTGATTGAATCTGAAATAGCGGTTGATATCTTAAGTAGCCTCCATTACTTAGTTTAATTGTAAGTATCTGATAGAGTAAGTCTGAGAAGTGGAGTAATTGTTCCTGTTTTCCAAGTTAGCCAAAAAGGGGATATTACAGACAATCACTGTGAGATGTCCTCATGTGTGACTGTCCTTGTCACAAATGAGGACATCTCACAATGACTGTCCCTTGTGTAATTCAAGCAGCAATTACACAAGGGACAGTCACTGTGAGATGTCCTCATTTGTGACTGTCCTTACAGTGAGTGTACATTATCATGTTGTCTTTAGAGTGACTGTCCTCATTTGTTGAAGAAGAGAAGCATTAATGTGGTTCAATAGCAATACATTCAAGTGACAATTACACAAGGGACAATCACTGTGAGATGTCCTCATGTGTGACTATCCTTGTCACAAATGAGGACATCTCACAATGACTGTCCCTTATGTAATTCAAGCGGAAATTACACAAGGGACAGTCACTATGAGATGTCCTCATTTGTGACTATCCTTACAGTGAGTGTACATTATCATGTTGTCTTTAGAGTGACTGTCCTCATTTGTTGAAGAAGAAAAGCATTAATGTGGTTCAATAGCAATACATTCAAGTGGCAATTACACAAGGGACAATCACTGTGAGATGTCCTCATGTGTGACTATCCTTGTCACAAATGAGGACATCTCACAATGACTGTCCCTTGTGTAATTCAAGCAGCAATTACACAAGGGACAGTCACTGTGAGATGTCCTCATTTGTGACTATCCTTACAGTGAGTGTACATTATCATGTTGTCTTTAGAGTGACTGTCCTCATTTGTTGAAGAAGAAAAGCATTAATGTGGTTCAATAGCAATACATTCAAGCGGCAATTACACAAGGGACAGTCACTGTGAGATGCCCTCATTTGTGACTGTCCTTACAGTGAGTGTACATTATCATGTTGTCTTTAGAGTGACTGTCCTCATTTTTTGAAGAAGAAAAGCATTAATGTGGTTCAATAGAAATACATTCAAGTGGAAATTACACAAGGGACAATCGATCACTGTGAGATGTCCTCATGTGTGACCTTTGTGAAGGCAAGTGCCAATTTGTACCCAAGTTACCAATATTGTGGCAAAAGTGGGAATGAAGCATTTAGGGGTCAAATTGGGAAAAGAAGTGTAGAAGTGGCCTATGTGAGGTCTAAATAGCCTAACTAAGTCATGGTTAGGGTCTTATGGTGTTTGAACAATAAGTTTTGAACCAAAATCCCAAAGGTTGTAACAAGTTGTCAATGTTGTCATTCACAACATTGACAACATTTGTGCAAGGGAGCATTTTCGAGTAAGATGGTTATGTAACTATATGAAACCATTTAATTAGGCATCAGATCAACTATAAGAGGCCTCCATCGATCTGTGCAAAAGGTTGGGGGGAAAAACATTTGGAATTAAGAAGATTTGTAGAGTAACACGGTTTTAGTGAATTCTTGAGTTTTTTTGTTTCTTTGTTTTCAGTTGATTAATGGATTAGATACCTCGCAGTGTCTATTGGAAAAGTTAGTACAAGTTGTTTTTTTATTCTGTGTTGTGTTTTTTTTGAGTTTTGAAGCATTCCAACTAGTTTGTTAATTCTTTTGTTAAGTACCCTATCATTGGTTTGAACCAGGCAGGTTGAACAAATGGAGTCTTAGCTCATCATTCCATTGTCAATTTTGTACGGGCTCTTGGAATGGGTGAGGAGACTCCATGTACTATATGTTTGGAAGGAGGGGCCCTGGGAAGCTCATTTTCTATGTTTGCAATGATGTCCTAGGTGAGTCAGTTGAGCACAGTTAGGGATGACAAATCATTACAAGAAGATTACAACAAGTTGAATGCATTGGTTGCTTCAACTAAAATCTCATGGAGAGGTAGACACACATCTAAAGAAGCCCCAAGTCAAATTAGAAGATTGGGTGAGTTTCTTTGGTTGCTAAGAAAACAAACTCTTAGTCAGATTGTCCAAGTTGTGTCAAAATACTTGTTTTCAGGCATGGCTGTAGCAGTTGGTGTACAAAAAATCTAGGAGGAGAAGACCTTAGATATCTTGGAGTTCTCAATAAAGGGCATCTGAATCCTAAGCCCTTTAGGTGGCTTAATATAAACAAAAAGGCTTGACAAAGGCCTAATTGCTAGCAGCCTAATTTTGGGTGCAATTGGCATGGTTTGATGAACCGGATTGAAGTACTGATGAAAAGTATAGGTGAAGGAGTAATATTGAAACCAATAGAGGTCCTAGTAAAGTTCTAATTGAATGTGTTTCAATTTGTGAAGACAAGACTAGGAGTGTCCTAGTAGCTAGATTGGTATTGAGCAGAGTTCGTTGTATTTCTTGTTGGTGTGCACTAGTTGAAGGAGTGGGATCTTGGGTAGAGATACCTAAAGATTGTAGGGATAGTTAAGTACCCTATCAAGTCAAAACATTGGCCTAAAGAGACCCTAGTGAAGGATAGGGAGTGAGCAAGACAAAGTGTTACATCAATTAACAAGATCATTTTTTGGTAATTGTGTACATTATCATGTTGTCTTTACAATGACTGTCCTCATTTGTTGAAGAAGAAAAGCATTAATGTGGTTCAATAGCAATACATTCAAGTGGAAATTACACAAGGGAATATCACTATGAGATGTCCTAAGTGTGACTGTCCTTGTCACAAATGAGGACATCTCACAGTGACTGTCCCTTGTGTAATTGCCACTTGAATGAGGACAGTCACTGTAAAGACAACATGATAATGTACACAAGTACCATGAAGGTAGTCGCAAGTTAGGGCTGTTTCATTGCATACCCGAAACAATGAAGACATTACAGTCCACAAAACGTTTGTGCTTGAAAGATGAACAAATAAAATTAAACTTCTAAATAACCAAAGCCGCTAACAATAAATTCAACACAGATATGTCCTCATTTCTGGGTATTTTAGCTCTCTAACAGCTGAATACCAGATTACATAATAATGACAAAAGAAAAATAAACCCAACGTACTCAGAAATTGTAGCTGTGATTTCGCGGAGGGAATCTCTCTCGGCACTGTTGAAAACACAAATGACAACGTTCTTGTTTTTTTGCCCTTATATCCCGATGTGATTTCGCAGAGGGTTACGGTGCTGTTGAAAACACAAATGACAACGTTCCTTCTTTTTTTTGCCCTTATATCCCGACAACATCGCAATTGCAAGTTAGGGCTGTTTCACTGCATACCCGAAACAATGAAGACGTTACGGTCCACAAAATGTTTGTGCTTGAAAGATGAACAAATAAAATTAAACTTCTAAATAACCAAAGCCGCTAACAATAAATTCAACATAGATATGTCCTCATTTCTGGGTATTTTAGCTCTCTAACAGCTGAATACCAGATTACATAATAATGACAAAAGAAAAATAAACCCAACGTACTCAGAAATTGTAGCTGTGATTTCGCAGACGGTTACGGCGCTGTTGAAAACACAAATGACAACGTTCTTGTTTTTTTTTCCCTTATATCCCGATGTGATTTCGCGGAGGGTTACGGCGCTGTTGAAAACACAAATGACAACGTTCTTGTTTTTTTTGCCCTTATATCCTGATGTGATTTCGCAGAGGGTTACGACGCTGTTGAAAACACAAATGACAACGTTCCTTTTTTTTTTTTCCCTTATATCTCGAAAATGTCGCAATGGCGACGTTGCCAAATGTATTGTCATCGCAATTGCGATGGTGTCGGGCTATATTTGAAAAAAAAAAGCCAAAACCACATGACATTTGCCTGTCGTCGCAAATTGCCGTCGCAATTTCACCCCAAATGTATTAGTGTTACTATTAGGTCTCTCTCTAGCGATTGAGATAGGAGTGAAGAAATTAGAGATCGAAGGTGACTCCATGATAACAATTAATGCTGTTAGAAGAGGGGCAACATGAAATTGGCACCTTCAAGCCTCTTTGGATGTTATTCTTCAATCTATTAGTAGATTTGAATCAATAACAATTAACCACATCTTTCGTGAAGGGAATTCTAAGGCGAATGGATTGGTTGACCTGACATCTAAAGGGACACGCTTGAAGAACATCTTCTTCAATGCTTCTCCTCAACGGCTATGAGAATTTCAAATTTCCTCCCTTTGGTTTAGTTAAGTAATAAATATCCATTTGAGGATAGCGTGCTTTTTTGAAGAACAGGGATATCAACTTCGAGGTTTTGGTGGCAAGTTGTAGGCCCTCACAGTGCTAATAAGACATCCTCATTTATTGCAAGCTAAGAGTTTAGGTGATGACAACATTTTCTATCTGGTCATTTCACTCTACTTGTGTCAGATGGGATGTTTTTCAGGCCCTATTACCTGCAGCTCGCATAATCATAGGAGTGGTCATATGCAGAAAGGCTTGCTCCAAAATATTAATCATTTGAGTTTCGTTATTCACATTTGCAGAAAGTTTTCCATTCTGTTTGGTGGTTTTGCTCTGTAATTTTTCTGCTATCTACAAATATGGACTCCCCCATCAGGCTATATGCCAGCGTGGATCAGACCGCTTTTGACACCCCTGTCTACAAAGGAAAATTGATGGAGTTCTAGTTTTTTGTATGGATGTTCTTTCAAGTATGTTGGGTCTCTTCTTGTGAGCCCATGATACTTCTCAACCTTTTCTGCATAGAACTATGTAAGTTTTGCATAGAACTATGTATGTTTTATAACTATATTAATATATATATATATATATCTCGGCCTCAACCTCTTATGGACCAAAAAAAAGAATTCCAATAATACTTAGCCTACTCGCAAGTACTAATAAGAACATTCTATACAAGGACACTTTCAAAAAGAAGACTTTTGACCCTTAAATATTGTGAATAAGATGAGTCTATTGTACCTACCATCTTATTATGTAAGAGTGTTTTAAAGTAAGATACTAGAATTAGAGATATGATGTTTGTACACTTCATATTAATGATTTTGACAGCATTTTATTTTTAAATTGTATTTTTTATTATCTATTTTATTGGATGATATAATATGAGCTATCTTTAAGAGTAATAGGAAAAGTGGGTTTGTATAAATAAATTTATTAAATAAAAGAAAGGTGATAAAGCAATGTATTGTTAAATAATGAAAATCAATCTTTATTTATTTAGGTAATTTATATCTATAGTTTACCTTTCTATCTTCTTTTTAATCTTTTTACTTTTAATCATGTTGTACTATCTAAATATTGATGAAAAAGATAATTTAATTCATAAATACTTTGATTCAATAAATAAAACTTTTTATTCTACAATGAAATCATTTTTCTTTTATTCAGGAAATTTAGTTCTACAATCTATTTGAGTTTTACTTTCTCTTCAACCTTTAATCCATAAACACCCAAAAATTATTAAAAGTTTAATTCTACTATGAATCTATCCTCCTTTTATTTAGGAGACCTAATTGTACATTCTATTGAATTTTCTTTCTCTTAACCTTTACTCCACAATCACCCCAATTCAATATATATAACATTTATTCTACAATGAATCCATCCTTTCTTTATTTAAAAAACCTGACTCTACAATCAATCTGAGTTTTGTTTCCCTTCAATCTTTAATCCATAACAACCCAAATTCAATAAAAAAAATTACTTTTATTCTATTATGAATCTATCCTTCTTTTATTTAGGAAACCTATCTCTATAATCCACTTCAACTTAATGATGAGCCATCAATCAATCTGAGTTTTGTTTCCCTTCAATCTGAGTTTTCTTTCTCTTCAACTTAATGATGAGCCATCTTGTGTGATCCAAACATCTATGATTAGAAAAATATATAATGTAATCCCTAAACACTGGATTCTAAGACATTGTTTACTATGAATTCAACCTCCTTTATGTAGAAAAAATAGTCCTTTTCCCATCTTCACATGATGAGTCATGTAGTGTGATGACAATTAAAGCTACACATATAATAATAAAGAAATTCAACTCTCATTTCTAGTCAATAAGAATACTAGCTTTGCTAGTCAACTCTCTTTTTTTTTCTCTTCCACCAACCAATAGATCATATAGTGTGATCTAAAAATAGATGAAAAACCTAGACTTAATAAATAGATTCTATAAATGCTATGAATCTATCTATATTTTAATTAGGAAATCTAGGCTTATAATCAACTTTCTTGTTTTCCTCTCAATCTGATAATATATCATGGAGTGTGATTCATCATTCATGATTAAAAATTGTACAATTTAATTTAAAAGTAACACGATTTAACAAATGTATTAAAAGTTATTAATATAATTTTACAACAATATTATTCATCAAAATTCGTTTTTCAATTTTACATTTGAAAATTCATCAACATTTTTTTTTAGGAAAGCATAATCGTTAACCTATTTTTGTTGCATGAGATCATTAGGGTATATATTTGAAAGTTTCAATATTTCCAAAAGGAAAAGCTTAGAGATCACCTTATTTATAGATTTCTTATTTTCTTTGGCACAGTCATAATACTCATCTGGTCCACCGTAGCATACAAAAGAGCCAAGAAAGCTGTGTTCTAGAAAATGGCCTCCACCTTTTATTCCTCCAGTTTCCTGCTTTTGTTGCGCTTCTGTTGTTTCAGAAGCACGCATATAAAAAGAAACAAGGATTAAACTTTTTCACCAATACTGTCATTATCAAATTGTCTTTGGCAGCTGTTAGAAACTTAATTTAATTCCATTATTGACATGACTCTCCCTATCTAGTATTGTATAGTATTTAATAGGATTTGTTCAGGTTTCCCAAAACCGTATGCAAAAGATGAGGAGGGGGGCCAATTGTTTTGTAGGATAATGTCAGAATGACGCAAGCACCACTCAAGGTCGGTGGATGCCATTATATCCATTGATTTTTGTAGGTATTGTATGAAGGATTGTAAAGCGTTTTCAATACAGTCATGTCTCAAATAATATTATCATTTATTTTGAAAGTTGAGCTACCAATTTTATATATATAACAAGATAAAATCAGTCTGACATGTTCTTCTGTCAAGAACATGTTTGAGAAATACACAGCGTACTTACTCTGAGTACGCAGTTGATTAAACTTGAAGTCATTACACTTATCTTGTGATTTTACATTATTGCGTGTCAGCCACCTGAATATTGCATTGTAGTAACTTCAGATGATACGGTTGGGATTGATTTTTAATATATTCTACTACTATAGTTAAGTCTGATTTATAAAATAGGTCTAAAGAATTAAAAAACTTGAAAATTATATCAGTAAATAATTTTTGGTAATATAACCAAACTGACCAACATATGCCAGAAAATTCTGAGTTATATGACTTGAAGATGCAAAATTCATTTTAATATATTCTACTACTATAGTTAAGTCTGATTTTTAAAATAGGTCTAAAGAATTAAAAAACTTAAAAAATACACCAGTAAATAATTTCTGGTTCCCTAGCTGTTTCTAGTTGTTGGTGGGTAGAGGCATAGCTTCCTTTGTATTGCTGTATTAATTCTTTGAACTCTTGATCTTTAATATAAAAAAATTTCTAGTAATATAACCAAATTGACTAACATAGGCTAGAAAATTCTGCGCCATATGACTTGAAGATGGAAAATTCATTAAAAAGCTTTTAAAAAAATGAACGTTGATTTCAAACATAAAAACGCAATGCAACTTCCCCTCCATACATTTCACAAGTAGAATACCTTAAAAATTAAAACCTAAAAAAGGTGAATTTGATCATAAAATAGCCAATTCATATGACTAAAAATGCATGCAGCATACAAGTACCAAAGAAATGCTACCTTCAAATTGAAAGAATTTTGACTATAATAATCTTGTCATAGGAAAGAATTAACTTATGATTTCTACTGACAAGCTTAATTATTTTTTCATGAAATTTATTTTAATTAGTTATTTGAAATTTTGTATCACAAAGTGTGCATCTGTTATTAAAATCATTACTGTTTGAGGTCAGGGATTTTTAATTTTTTCTCTATTTATGCTATTTAGAGCTATTTCATTAGTGTTTATGATAGAAAATTTTAGTTATTTATTATGATTGTTAAAATGAACAGATCAAAGATTTAAATTTCATTTATCGTCTTAATAAATGTACTACTTAAGGAATGATTTTGGTAAATTTCAGATGTTAAGTTTTTTGTTTTTAGAAGATTCAGGACTATCATTTGTTTACACTATAATTTAAAGTGATTTTATAATTTGAATTATTTTCATAATTTATTTCATTTTTGGAATATTAGTATTCTTTTATTATTAGTACTTGCCGATAGGCTAGGTAAGTACTATTGCATTCATTTTTGGATTTCTTCCATCACATTTCTACCAATTAAAATTATTATTTTTATCAAATTTGTTACAAAATTAATAATTTGTATAGTATACATGCACATTTTTTATGTTTATAATTCAACAAAATTAATTTTTGATCATCTCATTGGATGAATGCATTTGAAGTCTTATTATAGGAGTGAACCAATTAAAATTTACCATGTTTGTTATTTATATGAAAATTATAAATTGTTTACAATAAATACAATGAAAACATATAATTTAATGGTTAATGTGAAAATTAAAGAGTTTTATTTTTTCAAAAAAAATTATTAAAATATATACTATTACAATATACCACATAATATAATATTGTAACTTTATTGATCGTATATAAATTAAAAATATATTAATAAAATATATTAAATTATAATATAAAAATTATATTATTAATACAAACATATTAAATTAATTAAATATAAACTTATATTTATTTATATATTATTGAATGTAAAATTAATTTTATCAGATTTTGATTAAATTTTTCAAAAGTGTATATTTAGACTATATATATTTAGCAGAAGGATATCTAGGTGCATTAGTGTATTTATCTAAAACTATTTTCTACATTATTTATTTATAGCTTTAACCTTTTCCATCACATTATTTATTTATAGCTTTATTTATATACTTTTTATAGTAGAATATTTAGTTCTTTTCTTTTAAAATATACTAGTAAAATATAAATTTGTATTTTAATTAAACTTACGTCAAAACTAGCTAATAGATTTTATTTTAGAGAATAAGTGCTGAATACAGATATGTACATAAATATTTAATTTGTTGAGGAAATATATTATATAGCAATAATTAAGAAATGATACACTCCCTTCTATACTGATTTGATGTATGTAAATATTCAATATTATTTAAGATACCCTGTATAAATTACTCCTTAAAGAATTATTAACTTCAAACTATTCTTAGAACAATTATATGTATATACCCAACATCTGCTAAGAGTATAGAGTTTTATATATCTTCTTAAAATAAATATTAAAAGAAATTAATTGTAATGGAAGTTACAATTATACTTAACATGCAAAGTTCAACTCTAAACAGTAAAACAAATAAAGAATGTTGAATGTTGTATTTGTGTAATTTAGTTCAAAGAGAGAAAAATAAAATAAATACAATAATATATATTTTAATATACTGATTTGTTTTCTTTTTTATATCCATTAAATTTTCATACGAATATATAAAATTCATAATAATGATAATACTAATCTTAACCGCAACTAATTCATTTTTTCCCACAACTGTTGCTTGTTCTTGTACATTTGTTTAGCCATTTTCGCATATTCTACATATTGCTGCCATTTTATCGGTATTTTCTTTATTTATTCCAATCTTTTTTTTGATGGCTTGTGGTTCTCATCACATTTCGATTAACCAGGTACGCCAAATGATTTTTTTGGCCATCTTGAATTTTGGCTGTCTAATTTTGAAATCTTTTTCTTCAACAGTTTCCTCCGTGCTTAAATTTTTGTAATAAATTATTACATTTTATGGTTTCAATTTATTGTTTAACTCACACTTCTATGTTTTTAGATTGAGGAACTACTGGAAGGTTCGAAGATGGAGTTGTCATTTCTTTTAGTCTCAAAAAATTTCTTCCTTTTTCTTCTATTTTTCTAGGACCAGCTAAAACCTAAGCATGACAGTGTCCATTGCCATTATGCAGTGCTCTCTTTATAGCGAGCTAGCTGGTCTTTTAAGTTTCTTGGTCTTAATAAAAAAATTCAATTTCTAACCCATCATCTTTTCTACCAGCTTGCTAAAAAGTAAGAGCTTGTATTTTGAAGGAAAAGATTCAAAATAATCCTTTCCATAAAAATAAAACTAAAGCCCTTCAGAAGACCTCTCCCTTAATAGGAGAGTGAAGTACTAGAGTTTCCACTGCTGGTGCTTCTACAAATAATATAGAGGAACCATTAAATAATCTTTATTAACAAAGAGAAAAGAAAATAAAGCTTATTAACAGAAAGTAAAGAAAATACAGTGTCTTATTTTGCTGTTAGTCCCTTCCATTTTCATAAAAGGCTGCTCTGATTTGATACTGGCTAAACATAAAACTAGGGAAACTTTGCTTCCTTTTACGAGCCAGAAGTTTTCATTTGCCTTCTTTTTGTCTGTAGTCGATAAATTAGATGGGTTTTGGCTCCCTACACTGGGCGGTCTTAGAAGTTGACATTTTTTTATCCAACGACGTTGGATACTCTATGTAGATTCTTATTTTCTCTTTTGTTTCACCTTTGTTTATTTTATATATTGCTTAAACGTATTGTAAGGCTCAGGAGCTATGGAAAAAATTGGGGCCGGGGATATTTATGGCATTTTGATTTTTGCAGATTCTTCTTCTCGCTTTAGTTTCTTCTGTGTTTTTCATAATATCTGCTTTATCATATCATAAGCCATAATGCCCATCATTAGATGCCAAGAGAAATTCTTTAGGAGCTTCTCAACCTTGAAGTAAGAAGCTTTAAAATTCTGTTGGAGATGATTTTTTTAAAGATAATAGTATTGTAATCTGGGATAGTGTACATTGCTTCTTTTCTGTATAACTTATTTTATGGTTTTTTCTAAACATAATTTTTTACCTTTTTATTCAGTATTTGGTTTTTTTTTTGTGTTTTAATACTCGGTATTTGGTGTTTATCTTTCTTTCAATAGTATTTCTTAACAATTTAACTTCTCTTTTATTGACTTTATTTTTTTACAATGACCTGTTCATTTCATTGAGTTGTTTTGTTTTTTAGCTTTGCAACATAGCAGTTGTTTTGTATTTCAAATCTCATTATTAATCTAGTATATTTTGTTAAATTGGACTAGTGTTATAACACAGCCTTAATTATACAATACAAGCTGTTCGATTGACTTTACACATTCCAAGTAAGTGCAATTCTTTTTACCCTTACTAGAATTGTTTAATACTACTAAAATGACCAATATTATTAATGTTGACAGTTATGCAAAAGTTCAAATTGCACACAATATGCATGAAAGTGGGTTAAAAATAACTATCTCATTTTTAGCATGTATGAAAGTACATTTGTTTGAACGTATTTGAAAATATATTTATTTTTTATATTTTCCAAACAGAGAATTTTACCCCTAGCATTTTGTACTAGAACCTATCCTATGAATCTCCTCCTTTCCTATCTAGAGTTTCTGAGCTAGGTTCAAGGGCATCTAGACTGGTTCGTGGATTCTTAAACATCAAACAATTTAATATCAAGTTGATTTTTGTTAATAAAATAAGACACATATTTAATAAATGTGAGTTTTATATTCATACAATTAGATGAAAATAGTTTTATACAAAATATAATTATTTATCTTTTTTAACATAAATTAATTTAAAAATAGTTATTAACTAAATGTTAAACTATTCAATATTTAAAGACAATACTATAATTTAATAAATCATATCCTCAAAAATTGTATCATATACCTATTAGGTAGAAGAAAATTTAAAACAAAATCCCTTTTCATTTTCTTTCATAATTTATCATGGAGATCATGCCAAACTTGTTTTATTGAATCTATTTTTTTGTCGTTCTAGCACGCCATAATGTACAAGAATGAACTAAACATGAGCATCCCCACATATTTTTTAATTTTTTAATTTTATATATTATCAATATTTTAAAAATATATAATCAAAAATATCAATAAAATTATTTTTCTTAAATATAATTATAAATTTTTAAAATAAAATAATTTATATTCATTTTCTTCTTGTTTTTTATGTGAATTTATCTTGGAATCATATTTTTTTTAGGAATATTAATGGATGCAATAAATCAGTGAGAATCAAAGATTAAAATAAGTTGATTAAATTTTGTAATTTGTATATTTTTATAATTTATTTCAAAATATTGAATAAATTATTTATTTATTGAATTAGTATGCTATAATATTCCTAATATGGAGTAAGTTACTTATAATTGGTTAGCTTTTTTAATTCATTTTAACATTATTAAAAGTTCATAATGTATCATATTGATCTATTAAAACTATTAAAACTATTTTTTCTATTAAATATAGGTAGATCAAATACAAAAAGAGAAACCACCAAGAGTACAAAAAAGAGGCCCAGCCTCACCATGAACTCAGAGTATCATGAGAACAAACTAACAAGAAACTAGAGGAAGCAAAAGAGCAACTAGTCTAAGACATCATAACGGGCATCAACCCAAGCAGTCCAGCCAAGAGGACCCTCCATCCAAACTATCTTCTTACACTCCTAGATTTGCATAAGCATGAATATCTCATCTTTTCTGGAGTTAATATTCTTCTTGATCTCTTGGTTCAGCCTTTTGCAAGTTCGTTCAAACATTTGAAGGTCATCGAAGTTCCTCCTCCACTCGTAGCCATGCTTTAACTCGTAGACGAAGAAAGTGGCATGCCCATCTTTCAAGAATCTCCTTAGCTTGTCTTTCTTCACCATCATTGTTGTGTGGACCTGAAGAAAGATTTTTAAAAAAGTGAGTTTTCGAGAAAACTCAATAAGGACTCTAAGGTTACTTTGATACCTTTCCTCATTCCTGCACTTCCAGATCTGCCAGAGGATATTAGAAGATAGCATATTCCAAAACAAATTAGCATCCTTTTTAAGCCCATCAATACAACCAGTGATAATTTTTAGAATATTTACATTAACAGGGTAAAAAATACCAAACATGTTCCAGATTTCTTTTGCAAAGATGCAATCAAAGAAGATATGTTTTCCCATTTCAGGAAGCCTGCAGAGACTGCAAATGTCAGTAGTGTGACCATCTTTTCTAATAGGGAGTCTGTCAAGCAGAGTCAGCCATTTAAAACATCTGATTTTAGGTTCAACAAGACCTTTCCAGAGAATGTCAAAATACTTTTTCCAAGTCACAGCATCAAGAGAAGAATACCAAATAGCATTGATATGATTAATAATATTTTCATTATGATCAATAATTCTATAGATATTCTTGGCTTTGAGGTTAGGCATGATGACCCCATTTGGCCATTTGCACTTCAGATACCTATGAGAATCCACATGACAGTCAGAGGGTAGGTCCTTAGTAGCCTTGGCAATCATATTATAAGTCTTCTTTTGGGAATCCAAAATATTAAATCTATTCTTGAGCTCATCCCAATTGATGATATTATTATTTTCAAAAAGATCAATAAGCTAAGAGATCCCCAGCTTAGCCCACAACCTAGCAAAACATCCTTGGGAAAGGGCTAGGGGTTTACCAGCCAGGTGCAAGTTCCACCAAATGGATCTTTCACCATATAGATGCTTAGCATCATGGAAATCCTTGTTGGTGATAAAGTTCCTAACATGATCCCAGGCTCTCCAAATGGATCTGAACATAGCAGAGCCTTGGACAATGATCAGGAAGTTACCAACAATAAGGTCACAAAAAGGGAGATTCCTCCAAGTTCTAGCTTTTTTAGGAAAGCCTCTTTCAATATTATGCCTAACCAACACTTTCCATGGATCGTTTCCATCCATAGAATGAAAGATCCATTTGGCAGATAAAGCAATACCTTGAGTTTTAAGGTCTTTAACCCCTAGCCCCCCAAGGAGTTTGTTAGTATGACACCAGTCCTTTTTGACCACATGCATTTTTCTATTGCCTTTACTATCAGACCAGAGGAAGTTCCTAATAGCCTTTTGAATTTCTAAAATTTGATAGTTACTAAACATCCAAGCAGAGGAGTAGTATATGCTTTATGAAGACAACATTTTTTGACAGACCTGAATTCTGCCAGCAAGGGATAGAGATCTGTTATGCCACTTATTCAGCTTCTCATCAATTTTTTCCTTAATCCAAGACCACATGTCTTTGAGGGAAGGCTCAACAAAGAAGGGGATACCTAAATACTTAACAATCTTATGAGGTCTGCCCCATTGGAAGTTATACTGATTGAACCAAACAGGGGGCTGCTCTTGCCACCCCAGGCAAATAGATTTGGATTGGGAGATATGAGCACCAGAGATAGAGCAAAACATATTAAGCTTGGTTTGCAAGGCATCAAAATTAGTGTTGGAAAGCTCAAAAAATAAGGTGATATCATCAGCAAACTGATAGTTAATAAGCTCATCATTATTAGGAAGATAAAGGCCTCTAACATCAGGGGAGAGCGTATTGTTCCCGAGGATATAGTAAAGGGCTTTTGAGGCTATGAAAAAAAGAGCAGGGGCTAAGGGACATCCTTATCTGATAGACTAACCAAGGTGAAAGGGATTGGAGAGGGAACCATTGACCTCCACCTGGGTAGAGGCATCATTAAGAAAAACCCGAACCGAGTTACAGAAGAAAGCCGAGAATCCAAAGGCTTCCAACATCATGATGATAAAATTCCACTCAACCCTATTATAACTATTTGATACTAATGCTCATATTATATATACAATAATATTAATCGTATGTAATAAAAAATATAGTAAGTGATTATTATGAATAAAACTAAATTAATATCTTTAAAATATAATTAACATATCTATTAAATAAAAGTAAGATTGCCTCAATTTTTAACCTTTTCAATTGTTTATAAAATTAAATGTGCATAATTAAACTCCTTTAGCATTTTTGCACTCTTTTTTATCCTTCTCTTATACTCCCCTATGTTTACAGATATGATAATCAAATGATATATTAATATATTTTTGTAACATGAAAATTATAAAGAAATTATAGGAAATATCTTAATAACAAAATTTAAAAATTGAATTCTCTAGCCAAGAAATTTCCATATGACTGTTGCAAATTTGATGGACGGGTAATATTTTAATGTTTAAAAGAATATAATAGTATATTATTGTAAGCTGTTTTAATGACTTTGGAACAATTTCTTATATCTGGATTGTTATATATTTTTCTTCTTATTGTACAATTCTTTTGAGAATTGCTTTTTAATTGTACAAGATTATATTTATTCAGAATTAATTACATTACAATCCTGATTCATACTGCTATTAGAAAATAATTTTTAATTGAAACTATTTTGAAACATAAACTCTGAAAACCTTTATTGATGGTGCAGCACACATATTACATTGATTTGGAAAATAAATACAATCAAATAATAAAAACACCCATAAACAACTAAATACACTAGATAAAAATGGAAATACAATTGATGGACCCTACAAGCTAAGAAGAATACCTACAGATTTGATGAAATCTAAGGGCATGGGAAAATGGATAGACAATTTCTAGCCTTTGACATAATTTGGAAAACACCTGGGCATATGTTCAGCTCTCCACTATCTAAATCTATATAAATTATAGGGCTGACATAGCCATTTCTTTCATGAATCAGCCAGATATAATCGCCCCCACAACAAATCACTTCAGAAGGGAAAGAATGGGGTAGTACAATTGCTCCATGTTCAAATCTCCACTTCAAACCTAACTCATCAAACTTATAAAAAATCAAAGTATCTGTAGATGCCGGGAGATCCTTTTTCCTTTTACAAACCATTGTTATTCTACCCTTGTACATAACAATTCCTAAGGCCCGGTGCATTATGCCCATTATCCCCAAATTGTAATGAAACCTACCTCCGTTAGCTCCATTCATATCGTATGTCCCCACGCTTGCTCCGTGCTGAGAAAAATAGTAGATTTTTTCATTTTGCACAAAAATCTTAGGGAATATTTTAATTGTCATGCCTAGTCCCCTAACTTTTTCTGCCACATTAACACTTCTGATTTCCCATTCCTGTGCTGTAGACCTGTAAAATTAGTTTTTATTATCTAATCTCTATGTAACTTATAATTTGAGTTTTTATTCAATCCTTGTTTTTTTCTATAATTTTCCCATATGGCCCCTCATTCACTACACCCCTTGCTTCCTTATTTCCTTCTTTGTATATATGGTTTATAGTTTTGTCTTCAAAGTATTACAATAAGTTTACTACTCTTCCTAGCATAGAATTTAATTTCCAATTAGGTGTCCTTCCAATTCTAATTGCATTAATTATTATTTTTTAATCTCCTTCAATTTCTAAATTTTTAATCCCTAAATCTTTACATAAATTTTGTCCTTCAATTAGGGCTTCTATTTCAACTATGTTATTTGAAACCTTTCCTATTGGTCTTGCTAATTTGGCACATAATGTGCCATCCCAATGGTCAATAATGCACTCAATACCTACATTTATGGGATTTCCACTTCATGCTCCATCAAAATTCAATTTATAGATGACATTTGATAGATTGGTATTGCAAAAAAAAAAACCACTTTTAGCATCATTTCTTTGCCAACAATAGATAGCAACCTTCCCTTCCAAGACATCGTCTTCTAATCCATTCTATTACATATTGGGTCCCACATCCTATTTGTTGTAATTCTCTTATCCAACATAAGTCTTAAGTATCTTCTTGGTAGGCTTCCTTTTTTGAATCCTAATATGTTGCACATTTTAAAATATTAGAATTAACTATTTACAGTAAGATTTAAACTATTTAATTTATAAACATAATAAAAATATAAATATAAATTATAACTTGTGTGAGGTGGGGCACACCATTTTTTTAGTTCTTCTCTTTTTTTCATTTATTTGATGCTAGTTTCTTATTTTTTATTTAAAAATATATGTAATAATATTCATAATTATTATTTTTAATAGTTATTTTTTTTTTCTTTAAAAGAAAATAAATTTCACTCAATTGTTAGTTATCCATTGTCTTATGCAATTAATTGAAATTTCCTTAATCATAGACTATTAGCTAGTTTTGACTTAAGTTTAATTAAAATACAAATTTATATTTTACTAGTATATTTGTTAGAATATAATTTATGCCATTCAATTGAAAATATTAAATAAAAATAATATATATTAACATTATATAATCTTTTAAGATAAATTATTATAATTATTATCTTTGCACAATATCAATTCCTTTGTATTTTAAATATCATGATTAATCTAGTACATTTTGTTAAATTGGAACAGTAATACATGAGAATCACACTCATACAACACAAGCTGTTCGGTTGAATTTACACATTCCAAGTAAGTGCAATTCCATTTACCCTTACTGCACTTGATCAATATGGCTGAAATGACCAATCTTATTAATGTTAAAAGTTATACACAACTAAAAAAGGAAAACACAATTGATATTGATACCATTTTGGCAAATGAGAACTTGTTTAGACTAGAACCATTTAATTATATTGTCGAAGATTGCTTGTTTGATAGTATTGAAGTTTTGCTTCATTTTCGTTATACCTCAACTGAACTTCGAAATGGTTTTATTGACTATTTCATCTCGTTAGTGTCTCAGAATGACATAGACACCTTGCAAGCATTTCAATTTGAATTACAACCAGCAATATTGCAAGAGCCGCATGGCTTACAAGATTTAACAAACTATCTTTGTAAAATGAGGTTATCTACTTCGCCTTCTCTACCAGAGAAACAACGAGGACTTTGGGGAGATACATTCTGTATACGATGGCTATGTAAGTGGTTAAACATATCAATTGCACTATGGTCAACAACTAAGAAAAATAAATATTTACACTTCAACAAATCAAATACACAAACGTATTCTATTTTATTTCATGATGAGTATCCTCTATGTGGTCATTATGAACCATTAATTTGCAAGAAAACTAGTATAAGTTACAGCAATATAGTGCCAAAATACCTTTCAAAATTTTTCAAAACATTACAAGTATGTTCGCCAGATATTGAACAACTAATAATGACTCATGGTCTACAAAATAAAGAACCACCAACAACAAATTGTGGTGAAAGTATGTTTAATGCAATATGTAAATTATTGGGTGGCGAATTTGACACTCAATCTTTAAGATTGTACATTACACAATCAATTTGCAATGTAACAAAACATAATCGTAACAATACAAACAACATACATAATTACTTAACACAAAACTTACTGGTAATATGATTTAGAACAATAGAGAGGGGGGGTGAATCAGTTGTTCTCAGGTCCTAATGTATAAAAAAATCTCATAAACGTATCCTTAAATCAGATCCAAAACCAAAACAAACTTGGTCATCACTTATTCAATAATAGAAACATCTAAAAATGCAATCCACTAACCAACTATAACTTAACTTGTAAAACATAGCAATGTTCAGGTTCTAAACATTCACACAAGTATAAACACCAGGTTTTATAGTGGAAACCCAATTTGAGAAAAACCACTTTGTAACATGCTAATATTATTTTCACTCTTCTGAAGTGAGCTCAGTAAAAAGCCAACCCTGTCAAAGGTTACAATACACACTGTCAGGTGTGACCTGGTTAAAGGATTTCAATCACCCTGTTAAAAGTGAGCCTAGTCATAGGACTTACATACACTCAATTAGAATGCAACCTTGTTCAAAGGATTTAACATATGACTGTTAGGTCAACCTCTATTAAAAGGATTTTGACTGTTACAATGGTTAGAAAGTAGCAGCAGTATTATTTGAAAAATATACAACTCACTTTGCAAATATCAAATCCGATTTTGTACACTAATGTTGGTTTACTGACTTTGAAACTTTACCATTTCCATCTCTGATCTACTTGAAACTTTTCTTCAAGCAATCACCACCATTCTCCTTCAACCTTTTCTGCTTATTCAGTCAATAAAACTTTCCTCTTCCAGCATTCTATGTTCACCATGTACATACATATCACAATGTTCAGGTTCCCTTATATTTTTCTCAATTAGGTTAACTCATCTTTTGCCGCTCAATCTCATTTGTAGATCTTAGGGTTAGGTCAGATTCATTGAATCTACCCGCTTTATGTTCTTCGGCTCCTTTTCTAGAATCATCTCAAATCTCTTAAAGATTTACAATAAGACATTTTTCAAAGCATTTAATGCTTCCAAACAATCAATAAATAAAGTCAACATGTTTTACATAATCCAAGAATTCAACAATGTCAGCTCTAAAATTAAATTCTCTTCAAATATGAAATTGCTGATGCTCGGTCAATACTGTGATTGTTCACTCGGTCTTCATGTAGAGCGCTTGGTCAATACTAAAACTGTCTCCTCGGCTTGCACTATCTTCCTCAACAATTTACTGGTGCTTAGTTGACACTATAATTGGCTCGGCATAAACTACTGGGTCGACACTAACATTACTCGACTTAAATATGATTTTTCCATTCTTTGCTTGGTTAAGCCTACTAGTTTAGTCTTCGGTCTTACTAAGATAAACAATACATTATCTCATCATAGTGCAACATAGTCAAGTACACTTTGTAGTATCAAGATAACTCAACCTTTCCTTAGGTGCTATTGTTACCAACCTTGCTTAGCCCTTTAGCAACACTCAAATAGATATAGTACTTTCCTAAGTAGCAACAGTCTTACCAATTAAGGTTTGACATCAATGACAATACAACAATTGTTTCAATTCAGTTTCCAACAATCTCCCTCTTTGGCATTGATGACAACACCATATGATATTATTTGAATAACACATGGATTACCAACCAATCCAAAAACTTATCTGTCCATCAGAAACTTATTTATAATATCCTTAGCTTCATTCTGATTTAGAATCCTATAAGCCTCACTCCTGTGACCATCATAAGTATTCAGATCTCCCTCTATCCTGATTCTACATTTTAGTTCATCATCCTCTTTTCTTTTAGTTCCATCAGCTCATCAACTCTTAGTTTTCAGTATCATGTGTTATCATATCTCATGTGTTATCATATCAGTACATTCTCCCTCTTTGATGTAAAAAATGCCAAAGCAACAACTAAAACTTACATCCATCAGATGTAGATAATATCTGTGCAACTCTGTGTTTCTCCCTCTATCATCTTGCTTATGACTGATTTCTTGTCTGTGCTTCACTTCACAACTCTAGGCCAACCCTAAAGTGTGACAATCTTCTACATCAATTTGTCAAATGTTCTATTGTAGCACATTTGATGCAGTGCTCCTTGCTTGTCTAGGCAACCTCAATTAGGGGAAGAACCCCTAATTGACTTCTCAAATACTCATGAGCTTTAGTGAATATGTTTGCTAGTTGTTCTTTTGTATTCACATATTCCATTCAAAATTCTTTGTCTTGTACTAATTCTCTCAAGTAGTGATACTTGATTGCAATGTGTTTGGTCTTAGTGTGCATCACTGGATTCTTAGAAATATTGATAGCACTTGTGTTTTCATAGAAAATAACAACAGGTTCAGTGATTTCTTTTTTCATGCCTATCAACAATTGTTTTATCCATACCAAGTTTGAACAGTTCACTACAGTAGCAACATACTCGGCCTCGACAGTAGATTGGGAAATGCAATTTTATTTCTTGCTTGTCTAGGAGACTAATCTCTATCTAAGAAAGAAAGCTCCACCACTTGTACTCTTTCTGTCATCTACATTTCCTGCCCAATCAACATCTATATAAACTCAGAGTTCAAATTTGTCATCCTTCTTATAATATAGACCATAGTTAGCAGTTCCTTTCAAGTATCGCATAATTCTTTTCATGACCATCATATGTGTTTCCTTAGGATTAGCAGAGAATCTTGCCACAATCCCAACAACTAATGCAATATCTGGTCTACTGTGTACAACATATTGCAATTTTCCAATCATAGATCTATATAGAGTTTGATTCACTTTTGCAGCATCATCATTCTTAGATAACTTTTGTCCAGTAACCATAGGAGTTCCTACTGGTTTAGCATCTTCCATCCCAAAAGTTTTCAGTATTTCATTAACATACCTAGACTGTGTAATGAAAATCTCATTCTTCCTCTGATATACTTGTAAACCAACAAAGAATTTGATCTCACCAAACATACTCATTTCAAATTCAGTTTGCATTTCATTTGAGAAACTTTTGCATAATGCATCTTGTCCACCAAAAATAATGTCATCAACAAAAAATTTTGCCAACAAGATACCTTTACCTTCTTCATCCTTCATGTACAAATTGTTTGTGTCATTTGTTCTTGAAAATCCAATTTGTATCAAGTAGTTGTGCAACCTTTCATACCATGCTCTAGATGCTTGCTTCAATCCATATAATGCTTTGTTCAGTTTGCACATCATGTGTCTTTTGTTTGGATCAATAAAACCTTCTGGTTGTTCTATGTAAACTTCTTCTTCTAGTATACCATTAAAAAATGCAGACTTGACATCCATTTGATATACCTTGAAATATTTATAACACTAGTACAAAAACAACAATATATGACCAAATAAACTACCAAAAAGTGTAGATAAATGACCAAATTTGGTCACATGACTAGTGGTAGTTTATTGCCGGTCATTTATCTCATGACCAAATTTATGACTAAACTATTTTAGTCATTTATTTGGTCATTGATTTGGTCATATATTTAGTCATTTATTTGGTCATTTATTTGGTCATTTGGTAGTTTATTTGGTCATTTATTTGGTTGTTTATTTGGTCATATATTTAGTCATTAATTTAGTCATATATTTAGTCATTACTTTAGTCATATATTTAGTCATATTAGGGCATGATGGAATCAAACCATCTATTAGCATGTGCAAAATTTTATGGCTTCATTATCTTTCCTCGGTCTCTGTATCATTTTTCATGTCTTTGGCTAAAGCCCTAAGCAGAATATTCAAAAAACTAGCCATTACATTCAAAATACCCTTTGTAATGCCCTGGCCCTGTTCTTTTTTAAAGTTACTTTTCCGGGCCACTTAAAAACCTTTGTGTGCACGTGCTTTATATTTTTGGCCAGCCCCCGCTTTAATTTTTCCTAACTTTTTACCCCTGGCGGACTTTAATTTTTTCCTATAGTCCTCAGTGCCTAATATTTCCCTAAGCCTAAGTCATGTGCCTTAATATTTCTATGTTTTAGCTTGATATTTCCTGGGCCCAGTCTTTCTGACAGATTTTCAATCTGACAGTTGTCGTTAAAGTGGAAAGGATTTGTTAAGCTATGCAATGTTGAGATGGCCATTGATCTTACTTTATGACATGGCATTTTAGACTGTGGATCCAAGGTGACACGTAGGTACATTTGGCAGCTTCTCATTGGTCCATGTATTAATATGTTGGCATTGTCAGTGGGACCTAGTTTTTGGTTGCATCAGAGGGTCCTGACATTGTCAATTGATCAATGACTAGCGTAATTTCTCACAAGATGTGTCAAAGCTTTGAGATCTTATGCCAGCCGTTGATGTTACTCTATTCTCAGGTGGCAGTATAAAGGTGGGTCTGATTGCCAAATGGTTTTTATGTGCCAAGTGTGCTGATTTGGTGAGCTATGATTGGTCCATGGGTGAATGACTGGGCATGTTAGTGGGGCCAATTTTTTTGAGGTTTAGTGGGTTCTGACACTTGCAGTGCATCGACAGTCGGTGTGTAATTTGATGGGTTTTCTCTGACACATGCAAACTTAAGACAGTCATTGATCTCTTTCAGTGTCAGAGGGTTGTCAAGGCAAGGTAAGATTCTCAATCCGATGGTTGTCTTATGATCTGATGGAATCTTGGAGGTCTATGTGAGGATGAGACAATTGTTGATCTTCTTGTGTGGGCCCATTAAAATTTCCTCAATCTTTTGGTGGTCCTGATAAAATGTTTGGCGGTTCCGATAATTTTCAATGCTTTTTGCTCATTCGCAAAATGAGATGGCGGTATTCTAAAAAGGTTGGCGATTCAGCGAGTGTGTATTTGCGTAATTGCTAAACTATTTGGCAGACAGATAAAGTTCTTTGCGAACTAACAAAAGCCTTCAGTCACCAGTTTGCTAAATAAGGACCAGGGTTAGTTGTTTCCCTTTAACCGCTAAGTCACTGAGTTAGATAGTGGGTTAAGATTTCATTTCCTGAATAGGAAATGCCTTGTCGCATGGTTGCTAGGGGTTAACCCAAGGCTGGCAGTTGAGTTAAGGACATAAAGACCGTGAAAAGGAGGGATCTAATGGTCACGATATAAAGTTGATCTAGATTTAAATATCGACCGCCGATTTGTTGCAAGTGCCATGATATGACCGTTATGATTCAAATTCAAATTTCTTGGAGGGTTTCTTGCGACCAGAAGGACCAAAATTGAATGCTTTCACAGCCGGATGTGATTTGTTTGGTGGCGCTTGCTATTGCAGTGTGGTCCAGGGTGTTCCATGATCATTTGCAGGGGTCTGTACCCTATGGTTTTGTGCTCAAGGTGTGTTTGCAGGTGGCCAATTTGACTAGTTTTCATGGCAATTCCTTGTTGTTTTGTACTATTCTCGTAGATTTTGATGATTGCAAATCTGTTTGAGATTCATTTCCTCTAGGTTGCCTATGTTTCTTCCCCTATAATAACTTCTGATGTATTTTTGATTGGTTGGGTAGTTGAAACCCTAACCCTAGTCACCCAGAGCTTGATGCATCTTCTTTGAGGATTCCAAGATGACTAGGGGTATAAATTGTAGCATTTTTTATTTAGTGGGGGTTCCAAAACTTTCTTTTTGGTCCCTGGTTGTTGTTGATGGTAATATACTGAGCAAGGAGATCCTAGATTTTGGGTCTGCTTCTTTGGCATTTTGTTGTTTGATAATATATTGATTCTACAAGTCTTAATGAGAATACAATAGAATTCTAATCTCATAGTGGTGTATGTCTTTTTGTTTTGTTCTTGAGCTCATATATGTTAATTTCACAAAGTGGGTTAGCATATGGTAAACAAAGAGTATTTTGAGGTCATCTTTGAGTTCCTAACAAAGTTAGGATTAAAGTCTTTCAGGTAGTCTCAGTGAGTTCATGGCTTGATAAGAATTTGATGTCTTGATATGTGAGTGAGAGGGTTAATAGGCAAAGCACTTATCCTGAGTTCAAGTGTGTTTGAGTTAGGGTCTTCAGTTGATGTATGCTATTAGGTGACTCTATGCCTTGGTTAAGGCACTGATCCTTTCTCTAGATGCAATCCATCATCATCAATCACACACACACACATTCAAATGATAAAATCTTTAATCAATTGGTAAGGGAATAGTTGTATATTGTTTGAGACTCCTTTGGAGAAATGAGTCAAGGGTACACCCACTTGAGCATTGAGGATCAAAGTGTAGGAGGATCTCATTGTTGATCCTTGTTAATTGGCCCTCTTCCTTGTAGACTTTGGAGTGGTGATAGAGTCAAAGTATTATTAAAGTTATCCAGCAAAGTATAAATTTGCAAGTTGAAGATCAAAGGGAACTTCCAACACCATCATCCTTCTACTTGTAAAGTAGGTGCTCTTCCATTGAGCTAGTACCCTTTAAAGAATAATCATACCATGTATACTAGTATTTTCCACTAAACATGATTTCAAGTTTTTTCATCTATAGTTCAAGGGTTATGATAGTAGATGGTTATGAGAATCATTGAAAACAAAGTATGTCAAAGACTATTATGAGGCAAAGTTTGTGATTTTCATGTAAAGAGGAAGAATCGCAGGTTCCATCACAGTGAGAAGCACATTCTATATATGAAATAAAATATAAATTTATTAATCTTTGATCTAAGGGGCAACAAAATGGAAAAAAAATAGAGTAGCAACCTCCATGCAATTTCATGAATAAAGGAGAAAAATTCAAAGATTAAAACTCTTCCTAATGACTGCAACTAGACTAAGTACCATAGAAATCTTCCTAATGATTGTAATTGGACTAAGCACCCAGCTTTAGACTAATCCAATCCTTAATCCAAAATTTCACTTTCTAGACCATTGCCATGCACCTAGAGCCTCCAACCTATCCAATCTTCAAGAAAATCTTCCACCCTTGTTCTAGCACCTTAGAACATCATAACATGGCCAATGTACCATGTTCCACTAGCCTTCCAAGTCTAGTTGAGAGATCTGCAATGCAACTCACTCCAAGAGCATAATCTCCTTATAGCCCTGTCTAGTCAGTAATCTACCTTTAACTCACAAACTTTCCAAACAATTAGGGAAACCCTTGATAGTTCCATACACCATTTACAATGCTACTAAACATATCCCAAACCTAGGGTATGTTACTTTGGACCAACTACTAGATCTGCTACCTCTGCAACAACCAAATAGGCCTAATTTGCACCTATTTACAAAGAAATCTATACAAGGACTTGCTCCCTTGACTCCTAACCTTGAAAAAGTCTTAGTAAATGGAAAAAAACTAAGGATTATAAAGTTTTTAAGGCACCATCACTCACCTATTCTTCTAGGCATGAAACCCTCCCTTCTAGGGTCCCTAGGCTAGGGCTTGTTCACAAGGACACTTGCAAATCTCTCTAGATCCCCCCAATGGATCTAACACATCCCTTTGGACCTTACAACACTAGATCCATCATAAAAAATACCCATCCTTAAGAGTATTCATTCACATTAATGACTGGTGTCAAACCGGGCACCCTTCAATCATCAACCTACCACCATTATGTGGTTTTCCCAAACTCATTTCACCTATCCCTGCATTAAAACCATTATGTACAAAGATATAATACACCATTACACCTCTCCCACCAATCACAATAGCCACAGGGGTGGGAGAGTGACTTCATTGTGAAGGTTTCAACTCCTAAATGTTGACTGTGACTCCACATCAGGAATAGTCAAGGACACCAATTAATTCCCTGGTCTTATTAGTGGTCAAAACATTGAAATAAATGCATGGGAAGGTAAAAATTCACCCAAGACAATGATCTTACATTATCATCCAAACAAAATCACATTTTATCCAAGCATATGAATCCCCTATTATGAGGACTGTACCCACGGGATAGAGATTCATAGTGTGCAGAGAAAATATTATTTATTGATTGGAATCATTACATTGTTGATTCATTACACATCCAAACCCACATCAAATGTAGAAGTTTGGAGAATTTTGAACTGAAGAAAGGCCAGGCATCTGCTATGTGACTGGCTTGTTTTGATTGCAGACCCCATAACTCATGTCTAGAGTTGAATTGAAGCCTGAGACTTGGGATTTATTCATTTTTTGGTTGCCTTAAGAGATCCCAATCACTGTCCCTAAAAAACCAATAGGATTGTGAGGTGCTCCTTCATTAGGTGCCATAATTAGGCTTGTGAAGACCCTGAAATCATGAAACTTAGAAGAATTTCCAGGACTTGCTCTCTTTGGAGAGTTGTTGTCTCTAGGAGCAAGCACAAGAAAAGCAAAATTATAGGAGTATCCTAAAGGATAGATTGGTACTGTCCTCACATATGCAATTTGGAGGCCTAGAAGGAGACTAGTGCAAGGAGATTTTATATGTTCTAAGTGATGGTAAGGACAATTAACTACATTACATGCTCATTTTGGTGTGCACTGATATAATGTGCATTGGGCTTGTGACCCTTCCAACTTGCTACATTTCCATATTTTGTTGTGATGTTCAATTGAGTTGCATCATGACTTTAGCGTATCATAATAGAGATTTGGTGGCTATGACGAACATTGTGTGTAATAAAAATGGTTCTACATTTTGGCATTAGCCCTTTTTCATCAAAAATTCAGTGATTGCATATAGTCATATTGTAAATATTTCCTGGTGTAATGTATTCTAAGGAGGCTAAGACACAGAATGGAGCCATTGGAAGTTCATCTTTACAAGGAAAGTGTACATTTTTTGGTTAATCAATTTGTATGGCATTTGATATTGTTTTTTTGGTTGGCCAATAAAAGAAAGCCAATCTTAATTTACTTTCATTTTTTGTCCAGTGCCTAGCTTTAAAAGAAGAAGTTTGAAAAAGAAATCTGTAGTAGAATTGGCAGAGAAATCTATTAATTGTGATGACAATTGGAATGTACCCTTTCTGGCTGGTGTAAGTGAGGATTTTCCTAAACAGTTGAGAAAAAAGAAAGAGAAATCTCTTAAGGTTAATGTGAAGTATAATTATCCTTTGTCAGATGGTTGTGTTCATTCTTCTATCAGTGGTTGGTCACGGCACAAATGGTCACACAATGCTTCTCCTACTGAGAGAGCACTGGTGAGAGGTTTTCAAGCTCTTGCTATCGATTAGACTGGTGGTTCACAAGACAAGCCTTTAAAATTGGTAAATAAGAGTTAGTCAGCCCATACAAATAGAGAAAAGCTTCATAATCTAGGTGCAGCTATAGAGGGTACTGAGCTACTCAAAATCACCCAATTGAAGGTTTAAGAAATAATGAATTCAGATTCAATTTATATAGTACTTAGTTTTAATCAATCCACTAAATAGATCTATCTTATTTTATTTTCATGTGTTTTTTCTAGCTGTGAGAAGAGATTCCAATTTGGAAGAGTGTTTTGGAAGAGTATAGGGGGGAAAGATGGCTCCTATACTTCTCACATGTAAAATTCATTATCATTAAATGTTCTGTCAAATGTGCATTGGTAGTTCTTGGTTATATTTAGTGGTGGCTCTTTCAATGGAGGTTGGCAACTTGCATTCAAGAATCTAGTATTGATGTGGAGAATTGAGTTGTTGGGCCTCTTATTTTTCCTTAGGATGACTTAGTGTAAAAATGTGTGAGAGATCATAAGAGAAAGGATCATTGGATAGACAACTGGAGGTCATTTTCTCCTACTCTGACCCCATGGCATTAGGGTTTTTTGATGTTGTGCTATGTACAAAAAGCATAGGTATGGGAGGAGCACCTAGCTTAAGTGATATGATTTGCATGGTGGTTTTATCAATATTGGTAAAGTCATTGTTGAATGTAAAAGTTGTGGCTTATGAAAATATTTCTTCCAAAGGATTTTAATTAAATGTTGTTTTCTGCAATGGGGGAGTTAAAAAGGAGAAAAGAAGTTGTTAGAGCAAGAGCCCTTGGCAAAGGTAGGGATCGCATAAAAAATGATGGAGATACCACAGTAGGACAATTGTGTAAGGAGCTACATCTCCTTCAAACCTACTATAATGATGTGGGTAAACTGCTAGAAGGGCTAATTGTAATGCACTCTAGGAGACATTTAGAGGTTTCAAGTGACCATACCATACATGTTTTTAGTGTAGACTCTAGTGTAAAGGAAAAAATAGAACTGATTCATGGGTTTTGTTTCTCAACACCAGATGTCTCTGCATCTAAACTACATGAGAGTATGGGTAAATGCAATAGTTTGGTGTATGTTGAAGAGGTTGTAGAGTAAGAAAAGATTAGCTCTTCTAGTATGCATAGGTGGGGAACCTATTAAATCTACAATAGGGGGATCTTTGCATAGTTTACAATTTTGAAAGTAGATTCAACTGAAGAGTAGGGCTCGATGCCATGTGTCACAGCCTCTAATTTTTTTACAATTTGTTTTTGCTACTCCCCTATTGTAGTATGTATATATATTATAAATCCTAACATGAAAGCTGGTGCATTTGGCTCTTTGCATTATGGGTTGACCTTAGCTCTAACCTAAAACTGACAAGGCATTTTATATTGTGGATGATAATTCTTTGTAGTTTACTTTACTACAGTGGCCTTTTAGCTGAATGCCTACATACTATCATTCTATTTCCTAGGTTGGGGCCCATATAGGTACCTCCAATTAAATTATCTAAAAATAAATAAAATAATATTGAATAATAGCATTGATAAAATATTATATAATATTAAGTATATCATATATATTAATAATAGATAATAAACAGAATGTGTCAACAATAATTATTATATATTTATTTTTTAATAATGCATTTATTACTAACATAAAATATGATATTGACAAATAAATATATAATAAAATGGTCATTTTGACAACAATGAATTTAATTTAATTAAAGGATATTGCAATTTAGGAAACTACCAGTGGCTTAATCCATTACACTGGTTTTCTGGAATGCCATTTGAATATAGGGACAAGCATGAAACAGCAGGGAGTATGATTGGCTACAGTGACTATATATTCACAGTTGCAGAATAAACTTATTTATGGTCTCCCCTATATATAATTTTCTTATGAACCACAATATTTTAATGAGGATTTCATAAGAAGGTTGTGTTTACCAAACATAGTAATGAGGGTTCAGAGACTAACACTTTTTTAATAACACATTCATTTTTTAATGATCTTTCTAAACCTGCCAGGGTCCCTGCCTAGTGCACTAGGGCACTGCCTAGCCCATACCCAGTCATCCACATTGTGCTTAGGGTTGACTGCCAGGGATCCCCTCAGACCAATTTGGGAAGAGCATAGGGGAAAACCCAATAATATTGTATATAACTGACATGCCCCACATCTCAACAATACTCAACTTTGCACAACCTTTTTGTTGCCGATTAAAAAATTTATTCCATGTGATACATGACTAGTTTAATATCCAGGTGATTGTTGATTGAGGATACAATATTTAAAATTGGTTTAAACCTGAGTACATCACGAGATCCCATAATCAGAAGGATGAGCCCTTCTTTCTGTCATTTGAATGCACATAATGATCACTCTGCTTGAATAAATTGACTAGGTGATCATGATAAATAGTTTTTGGTACAATAGCAACTATCAAAATACATAGTTAACAGTAATGCACTCATTGACTACTACTTAATTAGCACATGCATGATTCATGTCTAGTACTAATGATCTATATTGACTGATGCTTGAAAGTGCAAACTATGTATAATAATCATAAGACTCCTACATAAGCCATGAAATAAAGTTAATGCCCCTTTGCCTCACATTAGGCTTTTCTCTGGCACTAAATCATCAATATACTAGATCATCTGGAAAAATAGTTCAACATCACAACTAAGCTTGAGCTCATTATATATTCAATGGTCAATGATAATCAAAATCAAAATCAAAACACAGACTCCTTTTTAGTATATTTTTTGATGCAATCCTTATACTTAAGTCCTGGCTGATGATAAGTTCTAAAAACATGCTCCTAATTAGCATGTCTTTCAGAGATTAGTGCCTTAAAAGTAAAAATAGCTTCTAAATGAATGCATTTCTACAACATGAAGTGGATTCTAAGTCTTTAAATATATTTTTGTGTTTGTTACTAAATGGACAAAAAAAACTTTAACACTGCCAAGCTTTTATTGAAGACAATACTAAAAATCAGTTTGATAATAGTTAAGCCAGTACTGAAGACTTAAGTGCTAAGTCTAACGGCTGTGTACTTTTCATAGAGGCAATATAATCTTGAAATCCAAGAAAATAACCAAATCAAAAACAATTACACATTTTTAATTTAAATCATGTTCATCCCAAATAAAGATTGATTAACTTTCCAATACTTACTGATGTGCTAGCTGCAGGATGATTTTGATTCCAACAACTGTTAACCTACTCTTCTGCTTTAAATTCCTTAAACTTCCCAATCATGAACATAGTATCTCCATGGACCTGATACATGAAACTGTATGAGCACAATCAAGAAATTAAGGTTTGTTTGCCATAAAAACATCAGTGAACCCAACTCTCTGAGTCTTCAAAATTGCAAAGGACAAGAACAAGCAGGCATTTAGTTTAAACTTTAAACTATTAATAAACAACTTTTTTTCTCAAGTTCATCCTTTTGACAAACCATTCAAATTTCCAATCATCATTACCTCAAACAAGAAAGAACAATTGCAACGAAGAACCAATACCAATTATGGACAAAGATTTTAAGAAGAGACTATTGCCTAATGATTATGAATCATGATACATTAAAGAAAACAAAAGAATTCCTTTTCATATTAATGCTAATCTACACAAGAAAAGCCAGCAGCTACAAAGAGTTACATCATACCTCATTGAGTTTTTCCCAGACCAGGTCTGGCTGATTAATATGACCTTGATTTGTCGCTAAAAGGTAGATATCTCCATTCAACTACAGATTAAGAAACCCATTAGACACTCAATAGAACTTTCTATAATGAACCAGATTATAAGACACCCTTAACAACACACAAATGGGAAAAGTCAAAAGAAGCCACAGACCTTAAACATTGTGCTGAAGTGATTGTTGCGAAAGAAAACACAAAGTTCACATTCTTTCAATCCTTCTTGCAGACAGAAAAGCCTAGAGGTACATACAAAAAGAGTTTGAATTATAAAATTTCAATTTTCCACTACAAAAAAATCTGATGAGCTGCATAGAAGTTGATCAAAATTCCAAATCAACCAGCAACCCACCCACAAATAGTCAATTGACTTGCATTATTCCTCAGAAAATGGTCTGGAATTTGAAATTAACTGAGATCTAAAATTCCCCAATTCATAAATTCTTATTGTATTTTTTATTTTTCTTATGAACAAAACTTGAGTAGCTCATGTTTTATTGTGTTTGTCTTCCTCCTTTTCTATCCCTTCAATAGATTTCAGTCCATCAATTACATGTGAAAATGGCAATTAGAACTAAAATTTTGGAAGAGAAAATTATTTACAATAGGAAGAGCAACTATGGATATGCTACCTCTAAGGTGTACCATCTTATCACCAAATACATCATTCCAGAACTCTACAATTTTTGAGCAGGTTTCAGTTATGAATATCTTACCTGTGATATTTTTATTTGGATTCAACTACATAATTTGTGTCGTACTCATTGACTTATCAAGCATAGTGTTTCACAAGAACCCATCTCTAATAAGCACAAATGGTCCACTTAGTGCTCAATGAATCTAGGTGATGCTCACACAAGTGAAGCATCAGAGCTTCCTATTAGACCACTCATCCCAATACTCACATATTGAAGGAAATTATATGGTTAAACATGCTCGAGTCAGACTAGTGCTAGGCTGGGTGATCACCTAAGACATCCTGATGCTTGACCACTATGAGCATTGCCTAGATGCAATGAGTGTTAAGTGGACCATTCATGCTCATGAGAGATGGGTTCTTGTGAACCACTACTCATGAAATATGGGTTAATGAGTTTGACTAGAAATTATGTAGGTGAATCTTGATAAAAATATCATATTATTTGATAAATTGCAAAAACATTGCCTAGTTGATAGTATTTTATTTATTAAAATAGACTACCAAAGAGGTCATATGACTCCAGTATTTCTGGCACACAAGCATAATGCCATTTTTAAAATTGAATATTCCAGATAGAAAGTACTACGAAGGCTGATACAGAGGTCACTAACATTAAGAAGGATACATTTTTTAGTCTTCTATTCTCAAAAATGTTGTTGTGCCAAGGCTGGAGGTTGTTATAGACAAGAAGAATAAGGTCACCCATTTAGATTTGATGGATGATACAGAGAAAGCCATTCTCAATCCACAGAGGGCCAAAGTGAAGTTAAAGGTGGACAATGTTGATATTTGTTACTCTCATGTTTTCCAGAGTGGTGGAGAGTTTGATTTAAGGCCTGGTGTAGTGAGCAATGATGAACATCTATACTATGATGCTACCAATGTTATTATCTATGCTATTGGATCTAGATATAATAGTTATTGCTCAAATGTGGCAAGAACTTATTTGATTAATGCTAAAGATGTTCAAGGTAAGGCCTACAAGGTTCTTTTGAAGGCATAGGAAGCTGCCATAAGTGCACTCAAGCCAGAAAAACCTTTGAATGCTTCCTATAAGGTAGCTATGGAGGTAGTTCAAAGAGATGGCCCTGAACTTTTGCCTCATTTGAAAAAGTCTGCAAGGACAGGAATAGGAATTGAATTTCGGGAATCTGGTTTAATTTTGAATTCAAGAAATGACAAAATTGTGAGGCCTGGAATGGCTTTTAAGATATCACTCAGGTTTCAGAATTTGTAGTTGCAAAATCGTAACCCCAAAACACAAAATTATTGGCCATGATGTTGCAAAAATACTTTTATGATCAGACTTGTTTGAGTTAGGGTTAGATATTATTCTAATGTAAAATCCATGAAACCCTAGTTAGTTTTTTTTACTCCTACCTACATGCAGTTGAGTTGGTATATATTGTATTTTTGGAGCTTTTGAGCTCAGAGTTGGACAATTTGTAGAAGAAATTTATCTTTTCTTAAGGGTCATCTATGGTATCATTTCTACCCTCTGGCTTATATAGTTGTATTTCTCCCATTGATGATTTAGATATTGCAGAGGTATTTTGTGACAATCCTTCATGTCCCTATGCTTCCTTGTCTAAATTATCTCTTATTGGATTAAAGCATATGATGTTTTTAGTGATATCTTAGGGTTCCTGATCCCTCTTGCTTTCTATAATTTTGTGTATTATTGTGTTTGATTTGATTTAGATGTTTTGTGGGTATACTTCAACCCCCTAACAGTCTTGTCTCAATCCTACACCGAGTTGCAGAAGTGAATGTCTGCTTGCAGGTCATAAATTGTGTCTTATGTTCAGACCCTTATATGAAATACTTATGCAAGCCTATTTAGTAAGTTGTGACCTACTAGACCTAAGCCTTTCATTGATTCCATTCCTCTATACTGAGATCCAAACCCTAATTTCAGTGTATCACCTAGTAGGTAGTTTTCTTTCAATCTTTTCCCTTTCCAAGCATTCCTTCTATCCCTTTCCATTAAAAGATTTACTTTTCATGTCTAGAAGAAAATTAAGGTGATTATCCAAGAGGAACTAGCCTAGAACCTAGAGGTCTCATCTTAGTTAGCATGGGTCCCACAACCTGGAGATGATTCCCATGTTATACTAGGTTATCAAGACTACAAGAGCTTGAAACAAGGGTGCAAACTTAGTGTATAACAATTCTGGCATGCCCAGTGGGACTACAAAAGGAAGTTCATTGTTAAAGTTATGTTATCTTTGATATATAGATTGCATGATATAGGATTTTAGAGGCTGTTCTATCAAGTATATCTGGCGACTCCCCTGATTTCAAAGACCCAAACTAACCTTGTCCAACGTTTATGAGAAAGATTGAGACTAGAAGTTCAAAGCCCACTAAATTTTCAGAGTTGCCCTCAAGAAGTCACAAAGGCAGGTCAATTCAAAGAACATCCCCTGCAAGGAGAGTTTAATCAAAACCTCCTAATACCTTAGAAGGGAGACCTTTTCCCTTTCATTCCAGAAGAAGAGGCAGGTCTCTAACTAGAGATCTAGAAGAGGATTCAAATCTAACACCAAATACAACTCATTTAGTTGTCAATCTTCAGATTCCAACTCCTACAATGGCTAGGCCATTTGCCTTTGCACCTTTCAACCAAGGGAGTCCATTAGCATTTTCTCAACATCATGATGTGCCCTTGGTGGCACTAAAGAGTATACTTGATTTCACTGGTGAAGGGCAGACAACTACTTTTGAACACATAAGAGATGTGACCACCATCTGTAGCATACACAACATAACCCAAGAAGATGTGGCCACAAAATTATTAGCAGCCTCTTTGAAAGGTAAGGCTCTTGAATGGTTTAGAACTCTAACTGTTGGTTCTATTACTTCATGGGATGAATTAGGAGATGCATTGAGTAAGCATTTTGAAGATAAATCAAATAACTTGTCTCTAGTTGAGCAGTTAACAACTATTAAGAGAGACCCTCAAGAGAAAATGATAGATTACAATAGTAGATTCCTAAAAACATGGAATAGAATTCCAGTCTCAGTGAGACCATCAGTTGACCATGCTTTCCTCCACTACTTGCAAAGCTTGAATGGTCAAATTTCTGTCATGATCCAGTCCATGGGTGGTACTTCTTTACCCCAGGCTTTCGACATAGCTATCAGGGCTAAAAATTGTTTAATCCAAGAAGGCATGATTTCTAGAAGGCCTCCAATGCCCATTTTTCCTAGCCTTCAACCCATTGCACCTGCACAAGTACCCCCATTTACCCCTATTCCCACCATATTAGCACCTCAGGCTAGTACTAGTGGTCAAGAGCTAACAACTAGTTTCTCTCAAGAGCTGCAAGAGATAAAGAATAGCCAACAAAGCAGTCAGCAAGAAATGACAAATTTTCTGCAGACCTTAACTAAGGAGGTCACAAGTTTGAAGAAACAAAGTCAAGGAATTAGACTACCATTTCAGTCACAAGGCCAAGGTCCTAATCAGCAATATCAAAATCAAGGATAGCCTTATCAACAAAATAGGCCACCATACCAAGGAGGTTATCAAGGACAAAGAAAAAGTTTTAACCAAAGACCATTCCAACCATATAACCATGCGCCTCTCAATTCTACAAATCTAGTGAGGGATATGGTTCCTAGCCAAAACAATGTGGCTTAAAAATGAATGGTGTTTTCCTTGTAATCAGCCTCATAATCAGGCCACATGTTCAAATGGGTGGATGAACCAAGCTCTAATGGTTCAAAATGCCTCACAAGCTCAATCAAAGGCTTCATCCAGTGGGTCAGTGCCTCAACAAGAATCACAAGAAAAAGAGACCACTCTTTGCAATTGGGAGCAACTAGACTTCAATGGAGTCAATGATGAAGTTGCTTTTGTTGCCTATACAAGAGCAAAGAGAAGAGCTCAAGACATGGAGAGAGCAGATTCCAATGCCAAAGCCACTACATATGTAGAGCCAGTACAACAAGCTACTCCCATCACACCTAAGGAGGCTCCTGTCATTACAAGCAAAGAAGGCCAATATTCTAAAGAGGTGGAACTCATCATAGTGAAAGCACAACAAAGAGTACACACTGTGACACCTTATAATATTGTAGACAACATGAAGAAGGTGAATGTCACCATGTCTATGTGGAACTCCTTGGCTCTTCCCGGACAACCTAAAATTTTGAAGGCGGCCATGACAGAAGTAGCAACTCCTCAACCTACAAAAGATGTTGCAAAGCCAGTGCTGGTTAACACTGATCAAGAAAAGGGGGCTCCAAGTAGCAACTCCAAAGGCAATGCCACACAAGGTAGGAACTCAAAGCCACCTCCCTTTTATGTATCTTTAATCATTGGAAAATATTTAGTGCATAATTGTATGGTAGATAGTGGGGCTACTAGCACTGTAATGCCCAAGAAAGTAGCTGACCAATTAGGACTAAAATATGAGCCCTTCCAAAAGAAGGTTACCCATCTTGATGGGTCCTCAGTCAATACTATAGGTGTGGCTAAGGATACCAGTCTAATCTTGCATTCTAGTCCTAATTTCTCCATCCTCCTTGATATATATATCATAGATCTCCCTGCATTATTTTCTATATGTCTTTCAAGGGAGTTTACAGCCAAGATAGGAGGCTACCTATCTTCTAACTGGTCTCACATGCTATTTCATACAAGGTATGGGACTAAGGTCACCATTAAGTTAGAACTGTTAGCAGCACACCATATATAGCCATATGTATCCAATACCAGCAATGTAAATTGCCCTATATTTGATAACAATGACTTCCAAACCATTAGTGAAGCAAACACAAAAATAGAAAGTATCCCTGATATTTTTCTAGATGAAAGAGCTTTAGAAGCCCAAGAAAATCTTGTTTGGGATTTTGGTTTGGGAAGTTATTTGATACAGGAAAGTGGGGTCATAGAGCCAAGCCTTCTCAAGGAAGATACTGATTTAGAGGATCAGAATAATCAAGTTTGGGAGCTATTTTTTGATGGAGCTAGAAGTAGGCATGGTTCTGGTGGTGGTGCTATGTTAGTGTCCCCAAAAGGAGAAAGGTATTATACTGCCTTTAGATTTAGTTTCTCCTGCACTAGCAATACTGCAGAGTATGAAAGTCTAGTCAATGGACTAGAATGGGCTAGGAAAAGAGGGCTTAAGGCCTTAAAAGGTTTATGGTGATAGTGAGTTAGTTGTCAGCCAAGTAAGAGGGATAAATGAAACAAAAAATGACACCATGAAAGCATATAAACATAGAGTTTGGGATGCAATTGAAGATTTCCATGCTTTCAATATTGTTGCTATCCCTAGGAAGCTAAATCAAAATGCCGATAGGTTAGCTACTGTTGGATCTTAGTATGATATTCCAAATAGCATCTCAAAAGAAGTGGATCAATAGCATATCAAAGTGATTGTCAGACCTTCTATTCCTGATAATGATGTTAATTGGCAGGTGTTTGACAATGATGAACAAATTTTGCAATTCTTGTTTGAAGAAGATGTTTTTTCAGAATACAACCAAGGTAGGCTATCACAAAAATATGGTGATCAAGTGATACAACTGAAGTCCAATAGGATTCCTAGAGGTCTTGTCACCTTAGAGACTGTCTTCAACAAGGATGATGAAGTCAGGAGAAAACAAGTTGGCCTAGTAATCCAATAAGAACATTGTGTTGAACTAGAGTTGGAACTAGGTAAGGGCTTACAATTTGGAAAACTAAGCACTGAATTGGAAAAGCAAGCTTACACTCAGTTATTCAAGGAATTCAATGATGTTTTTGCATGGCAGTATGAAGACCTCAAGGGTTTTGATCCTGCCCTTGCCCAACACACTATTGAATTAGAACCTAATGCCAAACTAGTGAGGCAAAAGAAAAGGCTTGTTAATCCTAAGCTTGAGCCATTCATGCATAAAGAGGTGCTCAAACTAATAGAAGGTGGTATCATCTACCCCATTAAGCATACTAGTTGGGTTTCCAACCTTGTTCCTATCAAGAAGAAGAATGGGGAGCTGAGGTTATGTGTTGACTTTAGGGATCTTAATAGGGCCTCTCTAAAAGATCGCCATCCACTACCCTCTATGGAATAAATCTTATAATGTGTCTCTAGATCTGAGATATTTTCATTATTGGATGGCTATTTAGGATACAATCAGATCTTAGTGAATGAAGAGGATCAATATAAGACAGCATTTACAACCAAGTGGGGAACCATGGCTTATTAGAAGATGCCCTTTGGTTTGTCAAATGTAGGTGCTACATTTCAAAAGGCAATGGATATGGCCTTTAAGAGCCTAATGTACAAGTTTGTGCTAGTCTACTTAGATGACATAACTATCTATTCAAAGCATGTAGTAGATCACATCAAACATTTAAGGAAGATTTTTGAAAGGTGTAGAGAATTTGGGATATCTCTTAATCCCAAGAAATGTGTGTTTGCAGTTCATGAAGGAAAATTGTTGGGATATGTAGTATCCAAGGAAGGAATTATAGTGGATCCTGAAAGAATTGCAGCTATCCTAGAGCTACCCCTACCACATCACAAGAAAAGTCTCCAATCTTTCATAGGAAAGATTAATTTTGTTAGGAGGTTCTTGCCTAACATTGCAGATTTACTCAAGCCCTTGATAGCCATGTTGAAGAAGAATTCAACTTTTAGTTGGACCAAAGAAGGGAAAGTCAATTTCCAAGCTATCAAAGAGGCCTTAACAGAAGCGCCTGCCCTCCTAAACCCAAATTTTAGTAAGGATTTTATCCTTTATGCTTATGGAGGACATGATGCTATATCTGCAATGCTGACCCAAGAAAATTTAGATGGATTAGAGCAGCCTATTGCTTTCTTTAGCAAAGGTTTAGAGGAGTATGAACATAGATACTCTTTTGTAGAGAAACATGTACTTGTTGTGGTAAAGAGCCTTAAAAAGTTTAGATATTTGTTAAATCATAGAAAGGTACATTTAAAATTTACTCATCCAAGTGTCAAAGAGTTTTTGCTTTCCAATGACCTAAATGAGAAAAGAGCTGGTTGGATCACCAAGGTGCTGGTTAGAGGAAGAGGTCTTTGTGAGAATTTGGCAGAGGATGAAAGTTCAAAGAAATCAAAACAAATAGATGCATCTCTAGTGGTACATTCTATAGAAGAACAAGCCAAGGCAACAAGCTGGTTGCCTAATATGATCAATTATTTGAAGACAAGACAATGCCCTGCAGGCCTAGATTCAAAAAAAACAAGGTATTATAGGTTACAATCTATTCCTTTTGTGCTGATAAATGAAGTTCTTTTTAGAAAAGATCACAATGGTGTCCTTTTAAGATGCATAGATTTAGAAAAGATAGCTGATATCCTATTTGAGTTCCATGATGGACCTTCTGGAGGTCACTTTTCTCCTAGGACTACTGCTTTTAAAATCATGAGGGCTGGATACTATTGGCCATCTATCTTTAAGGATAGTCATGAGTATGTGAGAAAATGCATCAAGTGTGCCATGTTTGTAGGAAAAGAAAGGCTCGCAGCCTTGCCCCTACAACCAGTCAAAATAGAGAAACCTTTCATTAAATGGGGTATAGATTTCATTGGAATGATCAATCCTCCATCTAGTGTAGGACATAAATGGATAATTACTACAACTGATTACTTCACCAGATGGACAGAAGCAATTGCTTTAAAAGAAGCCAATGAAAATTTTGTGTTGAGTTTTTATGATGATATAATCCATAGATTTGGCATTCCAGATTCCATCATATCAGATAATGCATTGGCATTCACAGGCCTCAAAGTCTCAGAGTGGGCAGTCAAGAATGACATATATCTGAATACAAGTTCTAACTATTACCCTCAAGGCAATGGCTTAGAAGAATCAATGAATAAGAACTTGATTATGATAATCAAGAAGACTCTATAAGATAATCAGAGGGATTGGCATACCAAACTTAGGTCTGTAGTGTGGTTAGATAGAATTAACCCAAAGAAAATCATTGGTAATTCTCATTATGTGTTAGTTTATGGCAGAGAAGCCAAGTTGCCTATTTCAATTGAATTGTTAGCTCTGGACTTGGCCACTCAATATGCTCTGTTTGAGGAAGGAGATCACTTGCAGATCATATATGCTTAGTTGATGGAATTAGAAGAGATCATAGACAAATCAATGCAGGATATGGAGTTCCATCAGATTCAAACAAAGAAAAGTTTTGATAAGAGAGCCAGAGTCAAGAATTTCAAAGTTGGAGACGTAGTTCTCAAATGGGATGAGTTCAGATCTAGACCTGGCAGGCATACAAAATTCAATTCATTTTGTAGTGGACCATTTGTTATAACAGAGTGCAAGGGGTCTAATGCTTTTCAACTATCAACCCTTGAAGGAGATTCCTTGCCAATATCAGTAAATGGTTTCCACTTGAAGCCCTGCTTTGAGGTTAATCCCTCTCTATAAATTTTGTAAATATGCTTCCCCTTCTTTCTTTCCCTATTTTCTAGGTTAGTTTCCTGCTTTCCAAGAAGTGTCAGTGCACAAGTTTTCCTCTCTAGTTCCAGTCTTGTCTCCTTGTGAGAAATTTTGATTTTTGATGACCCCATGCCCAATGGATTGTCATAGACCACTAGTTTTCCATGTCTAGCAGGTTGACATCCAGCAAAAATCATCAAAATGTTACCCTAATTTTCCTATGCATGCAAATTTGACCAATTCCCATCTCAAGGTCTTTGTTTTTACCCTGCCAAACACCTTAGAAAATTTCATAGCTTTATGTCCTATCCTCTGGTCTCTGCAAGCTTTCTAAGTCTCTAGTTTGCAGGTCAAAAAAATTCATCAAAGTAGCCGTTGTAGGCTTAAACCCCTAAGTAGCCCTTTGGCCTAATATATTTTCAAGTTGCTTTATTAGCCACTTAAAATCCTAAATGCCCACGTGCATTTTAATCCTATTGGCTGGTCGTAGATTCTCATATTTCTCTGGTGGTGATCTTTCCCTCTCAGCAATTTAGCGACTGCATGATTCTCATAGTCGCTAAGTGTTTCACGGTTAAGTCCTCAATGACTAGCAATTCAATGAGTGGTTAGCCTTCCCTTGGTCGTGTAATCGGTGAGTTCTTTGGTGGTGTCAAGATTGTGGGGTCCCAGTTGATGAGATCAACGGTTGTTGTAAGATCTCATAGCATGTGTCAGAGGCTCGCGATCTTACGACAACCATCGATCTTTCCTTTTCTCAGTGCTTCATGCCTTTGTGGGTCCATTGCCATGGTGTCCTATGTGGAGTTATTTCATTGGTCAAAGGGAGATGACTTGTAATTTGTCAGCGGGCCCAGTTGTCAGGCCTCTTTTCATCTAACGACTGGTGTGTTTTCTCATAGCATGTGTCAAAGGTATGCAATTTTTAGACTGTCGTTGATTTCTCCTAGTGACATAATTCTTCATGCCTGGCGGGTCCACTACTATGTGTATTCAAATGGCAGCTTTTGATTGCTCCACATGTGTTGAGTTAGCTTATTCGTTAGTGGGACCAAGTTCTTTCAGTGGTCAGAGGCTCTGACATCTATAGAGGATCGATGGTTGTTGTATGTTCGTGAGGCTATGTGTTAGACCATGAGATCATGCAACGACTGTTGATCTTTCTTTATCTCAGAGCATTCTTGGTGGGTCCTTTCTTGCTGATGTGTTTGCTTCCTATTGGTTGCTATGTGATGATGAGGACTTCCAAGTGGACCAATGTGTCAAAGGGGTCCTAGTCTAATATAGATCTATGGCTGGCATAAAGGTGCAAGGAATATTCAGGGGCCATGAGATCTTGCACCCACCGTTGGATCAGAATCTTGTCTTAAGTGGGACCGATGTCAGGACTTGCCAAGGTGTATGCTTATAGAGAAATCAAGGGAAAATAAAGGAATGACATGTGGTGGTCTGGGTCTAGGGTTAAGGGTATTCTACAAATTAGTGACCAAATAACTTTTCTGTGTTCACCAGACTTAACCGAGGTCAACTAAATGTTTAAATAACTCTGTGACTGAAGGAAAAGGGTAACCCGAGGTTGACTTAAAGTTAGATTTGTAGTCAGATGTTGAGCCCAGGTAAATAGGAAGATTAGAAGGTCACATTTTAAAGTGAGATTAAGATTTAAACGTCGACCTTTGATGGAGGAAAGGTTTGGCGCCACCTACTAGCCATTATTATTTAAATTCAAATATATTCCTGCAGGGTTTCAGCTAGGCTTTTTGAACCAGTAGTCAATTGTGATAGAATTGGTGGATGGAATTTATATCTTCAGGACATTTTGCAGTTGAGGAAGATGATGATAGGGGTCTGGGTGGCTATTTTTGGTCATTTCTTGTCTCAGGGGGGTACCAATCAGTGCATTCATGGCGAGACTTTGTGCAGGAAGGTTGGTGAATCTAGGTTGCTTATCTGCAAGAAATTATAGTATAGAGAGGAGCACATAAACAAATATCTGATTGGCCATGATGTTGGAAAAATACTTTTATGATCAGACTTGTTTGAGTTAGGGTTAGATATTATTCTAATGTAAAATCCATGAAACCCTAGTTAGTTTTTTTTTACTCCTGCCTACATGTAGTTGAGTTGGTATATATTATATTTTTGGAGCTGTTGAGCTCAGAGTTGGACAATTTGTAGAAGAAATTTATCTTTTCTTAAGGGTCATCTATGGTATCATTTCTACCCTCTGGCTTATATAGTTGTATTTCTCCCATTGATGATTTAGATATTACAGAGGTATTTTGTGACAATCTTTCATGTCCCTATGCTTCCTTGTCTAAATTATCTCTTATTGGATTAAAGCATATGATGTTTTTAGTGATATCTTAGGGTTCCTGATCCCTCTTGCTTTCTATAATTTTGTGTATTATTGTGTTTGATTTGATTTAGATGTTTTGTGGGTATACTTCAACCCCCTAACAGTCTTGTCTCAATCCTACACCGAGTTGTAGAAGTGAATGTCTGCTTGCAGGTCATAAATTGTGTCTTATGTTCAGACCCTTCTATGAAATACTTATGCAAGCCTATTTAGTAAGTTGTGACCTAATAGACCTAAGCCTTTCATTGATTCCATTCCTCCATACTGAGATCCAAACCCTAATTTTAGTGTATCACCTAGTAGGTAGTTTTCTTTCAGTCTTTTCCCTTTCCAAGCATTCCTTCTATCCCTTTCCCTTAAAAGTTTTACTTTTCATGTCTAGAAGAAAATTAAGGTGATTATCCAAGAGGAACCAGCCTAGAACCTGGAGGTCTCATCTCAGTTAGCATAGGTCCCACAACCTGGAGATGATTCTCATGTTATACTAGGTTATCAAGACTAGGAGAGCTTGAGACAAGGGTGCAAACTTAGTGTATAATAGTATACACTAATGTTGCATACTCATTTAATGATGATGATGAAGATGAGGAAGTGAAACCCAAACCAAAGGCTGAAGTAATTGGAGGATAACTAGGCATCTCCAAGGCAACATTACGATCTGATAATTAGGTGATGACCAAAGAAGAGCAGCGGTGGCAACACCAAGTAGAACTTGCAAGACAAAAGAATGAGGAGACTACAAGAAGGTTGGCTATAGGGTGCATTGGTATAGGAGATGGACATGGCTCTTCCAAGCCATTCACTGAAATGGTTTCCTAAAAAAATGTGGATGATATCCCTATTTCTAGAGAGCTTATGATTCAAGTTGATACAAAAAATGATGTTGTTCTGGTACCCATATATGGCATCATGGTTCCATTTCATGTAGCTACCATCAAGAGTGTTACAAGCCAAAAAGATGGAGGGAATTCTTATATAAGGATAATTTTTAATGTTCCAAGTACTGGCTTTAATGCCAACTACATGCCAATAATGAAATTCTCTAGTAGTATTTATGTTAAGGAAATTTCCTTTAGATCCAAGGATTCAAAGCACATAAACCAAGTGGTACAAATGATTAAATCCCACAGACGGTCTGTAGCTATGAAAGAGTCTGAAAAGGCAGAGAGAGCTACACTAGTGACTCAGGAGAAACTTCAGCTTTCAAAAACAAAGCCAATTAGGTTGGCAAACTTGTGGATCAGGCCAGCATTTGGTGGAAGAGGAAGAAAGATGATTGGAACTTTGGAGGCCCACCATAATGGATTTTGGTATTCAACCATGAGAGCAGAAGAGAGAGTTGATATTATGTATCAAAATATTAAACACGCATTCTTCCAGCCAGAAGAGAAGGAGATGATTACTTTGCTTCATTTTCATCTACATAACCATATTATGGTTGGAATGAAGAAAACAAAAGATGTCCAGTTTTATGTGGAGATAATGGATGTGATCCAAACTTTAGGAGGGGCAAGAAGGTCAATGTATGATCCTGATGAAATTGAGGAAGAGCAGAAAGAGAGGAACAAGAAAAATAAGATCAATGCAAAGTTTCAAGGGTTTGTTAAGCGAGTAACAGAGCTATGGGAGCAGCCTCATCTAAAAGATTTTGAACTAGAGTTTGATATACCATTTAGAGAGCTAGGGTTTCATGGAGTTCCTTTCAAAGCCTCTTCTTTTATTGTTCCTACTGTAAACTGTTTGGTAGAGTTGGTGGAATTACCTTTCTTAGTAATAACCATTAGTGAGATTGAGATTGTTAACCTTGAGAGAGTGGGACTTGGGAAAAAGGCATTTGATATGGCTATTTTTTTCAAAGACTTCAAGTGGGATGTACTCCCCATTGATGTCATTCCTCAATCTTCTCTTGATGGCATAAAAGAATGACTGAACTCCATGGATATAAAGTATTATGAAAGCAGAATGAACTTGAACTGGTAGTCGATTTTGAAGACTATTACAGATGATCCAGATAAATTTATTGAAGATGGTGGCTGGGAGTTTCTGAATATGGAAGCTAGTGATTCTAATTCTGAAAATTCAGAAGAGTCAGATGAAGGATATGAGCCCTCTGATGTAGAAGAAGAATCAAAATCAGATGAGGAGGATTTAGAAGATGAATCTCTTGTGGAGTCAGATGAGGATGAAGAAGAAGAAGATTCTGAAGAGGAGGAAGGTAAAACATGGGATGAATTAGAAGCTAAAGCTAGAAATGCAGAAAAGGAAAATGGAGATGAATCTGATAGTGAAGAGGAAAGGCAATGACAAAAGGTAAAAGCTACAGGGAAGTCTCAGGAACTTGATATTAGAGATACAAGAGGAATTCCTGCCAAGAGGCATAAATTCAGATGAATTGAGTTGTTCTACATCCTTTTGTTACTTATTAATGCGCATAAATAGTTCAACTATTTATGCAAATGATACATATGTGTTACTTGATCAGTGTTGTTACTTTGGTTGTCTGACTTCTATGACAACCAACCATTGTGTGTGGTAGCACATTTGTGTTTTTGGTCATAGAGTTAGATAATCCTGATCAAGGATTGAAAACAAGATGCAATGTTGAGGACAGTGATTGTGTTCAACCTAATACTGAAAATTCTGAGATTGAAGCCCAAACTGTTACATTAGAATTGTCTAAACTTGGCTTAGATGGAAAACAAGGTTTCGAAAATGATATTGAAACATCAATAGTATGTTCACAGCTGTCTGGTGCTAATGAAGATGAAACAAAATGTTTCCTTCAATCTTTAGAAATTAAGTAGGATGAAAACAAAGTAGGATTGCAAGATCTATGCATGTGTAGATAGTGAATCAAGTGCAAAACATGTTGCAGACATCTATTAACCAGAACTAAATACACATGTATGCACCCAAAAATGGTCGCCTAGACTTTGGGCCCCATTTATTCAATTTATCAATCCTGAATCATTTTGATCATTAATCAATATTTTGAACAATATCAATTTCTTGATCAAATCTAAGTCTTTATTTAATTAAAAGGAATATTTCCTCCCCTTTCAATTAAATAAAAAGCCCCACTTTCCTCTTATCCTAAGTTGCACAAATAAAGCATTATTCCTATTTTATAAAAAGGGAAAAAGCACTTTTTGTCTCACATGAGGCTCAAAAGTCAACACTTCACTCTCATTGGAGGATACTTGTGCACATGGATTGCTCCTCTTTCAAGCTCCACCGCTGATTAAGACCTTTTGCCTCTTAATCTCCATGGTCCATTTCACCTCATTTCTTATAAAAGGAGAGCTCTCTCCTCCATTTGCATAGATATATCATATTTTTATGCTATTGTTATGCTGCAGGTTTTAGGTGCATTTGGAGTTTGAAGACATTGAAGACTTGTTGCATTTCATTGTAGTTGCATATTTCCTTTCTTAGTTGCATAATAATGGCATTCTTAGTGTAGATTTCCTTTTATGCAATAGAATAGATCTCACATAGCTTAATTAGGGGCTTGGAATCTATTGTACTTCTTTTCATAGTTTAGTTTGCACTTCATTTGATAGATTAGTCTTGCACATTCATACTAGTTGCATTTGCATTTCATTTCCATTTAGATTCTTGGAGATATTGGCACTCTTGCCCTTGTCTTCATTGTGAATCTCTCATTGTGTGGTTGACTAGCAAGGTCACTTTCTTGTAGCTCTAGCTGAGAGCAAAACTCATAGTCCCTTGCAACTCCATGCATAGAGAGCTATGAGCCGCTTTGTGAGGCCTCACTCTTGAGCAACCTTGCATGTAATGGTTCATAGAAGTGCATATTTTAGTGTGTACATTTCTGGCGCCCACCGTGGGGCCGAGTAGATTAGCTTTGTCCCTTTAATTCTGCATTTTTCATCATTTTCGGATTAATTTTCGGAAAAATCTGCGTCTCTGGTTTTCTGTCTCAGATTATCGCGCGACACTTCTCAGAAATATCGCGCGATATACTTCCTGTCTTGGCGCCATAGTTTGTGTGGAAAAAGTATCGCATGCCTATATTGAAGTCTATCGCCTGGCATCGGGTGAAGTATCGCCTGGAATCGTGCAAAGTATCGCTCAACTGGGGAAGTATCGCCTGGCTATAGGAAGAAGTATCGCGCGATACTGGTGAAGTCTGAGGTATATCACCTGATCTAATAGTGAACTATTTTGTATCTTGCAAGTTTCGGGTTCTTAGCTATCTTTTTGAAATTTTTAGAAATTTCCAGCGTTTTCAAATCTGTGCCACTCTGGAAAATGGGTGCCCATTTTTTTTGAAATTTTGCAAATGGTATCAAAAGTTTAAGTGTGATATATCATTGGAAAGGTCTTTCCGAGCCTAATCCAACAATGATGGTTTCATTTTCAGATTTTATCATTTGATTAGATATTTTTGCAGATTATCTAATTTTTCATATTCTAATCATTGGTAGATTTTGGATTTTGATTCTCCTAACTCTTGTTGGTCTAACAAGTTGTGGTTGTAGGTGCTCTCATTACTTGAAATTTGTCAAAAGAACGCATGTCAAAGAGGGCTACTAATGGTTTTTGTAGGGCTGCCCAAGCATAAAAACAAAAAAAAATAAAATTTATTTCTTGCTTGTTTATTTACTTTCCTTTCAAGTGTGGCATTCACTAATTGTATTAGGCATCTTAATACCTTGTGAAAGGGATCTTGAGGTGGTAGGAGAAGTATGCTCTTCACCTTTAGGTGAATCAGAAAATCTTGACCCATCTTAAGGTTTTGGAAGCAAGGGGGTAATTGATCTATTTGCTTGGTGTGTTTGGGAGAGATTCTTGAGATAGGGGAGTATGCTCTTCACCCTTGTGGTGAACCAAAAATCTTGAACCTCAAGAGTTAATCCACTTTTTGTTTAGTATAAAAATCCTTTAGCGGGCCTGTTCTTGAGCAATCAAGAGGAACGACCCAAGTGGGGACAACCTTGTCATCATTTTCCTTAGTGGCGAGTGATTCTAACTCACTATAATCTCAAGGCTATCAAGGACACAAAACCTTGGTAGACATAACACTTGTCTTCGCTTGATGTAAGTACTCATGGGATTGCGACCATGAGGAAAACATTGAGCAAGAATGCTTAAGGTACTCTTGAGGCCGCGAGGTCCTAGTCCTTTACGAGGAGCAAGAGGGGTGTTGTGAACGGAAACCCTTATTAAGAACCATTAGATAGAAGCCACCTTCTTTTAGCCGCTTATCTTCTTAGTGCAAGGATTGATCCAAGTGGTTTACCCGGATCACCTTAAGATACTCACCATATGTGTCCCTTTGGTTGTGTTGTTTGACACTTCCATGACAAAGCCAATATCTCTTGTGGGCAACCACTTGATGTGAGGCAAGGGGGCATCAAGTTGTGGGCTAAGTTGATGAGTAATGAGCCTTGTCTTGTAGGTAGATATTGCTTGAAGTGTCTTCGATTGTGTGATACCAGTGTAAATGTTCTTGACATACAAACAATCGGTAGCATTCATAGGGTGCTTTTTCAATTTTGATATCACAAGTGCTTGTCTTGGCAAGGTTGCTTTTGCCCTTGTTTCAAGTTTTTGGAGACATGTTTGATCCCCTACTGTTTGCAAACCTGTCCAAATACTATTAAAATTGTGATTGAAATCAGACATTTTCACCCTTAGATTCAAAATTTGCAAAAATTGGTCAAAATCAACATCAGTATCGCATTTGTCCATTCTTGGTGAGAAAGATTATCTCTAGAATTGTTAGTCACATTCTTGGAGAATTTTAGTACTCTTATTGTCCAAATCACTTTCATTTATCTCAATTTCAATTATATTTTGGCCTAGTCCAACCTCCTGATTCAAAAGTGCAAGGATATTCATCCTTTGATTTGAAGCACCTCTTTGACAGTGTTGGTAAAGCCCCTTTTATTTCTATCTTTTCATTTCTCTTTGGACAATAGAGAACTTTGATTATCCTAGTTTGGTGTTGACATTTTGTGAGGTCATCTTATCACCAAGGGTCTTCAATTCTCAGTCTTCCTTGGTCAGTCCAGATCTTAGATCCTAGGTGTTGTCATGTTGCTCAACATCTCAATGAACATTATGGTATCAATTGCACAAGATGGCTCTTAGTCTTCTTCTTTCTTCTCCATTTCCCATGTTCTTCTGAAGTCTTCTATTCCCATGGGAAATTATTCTTCTTCTTCTTGATTCTTTTCCTCTTATTATCTAGTCTACCTTCTTCTATTCATCTATTCATTTCTTCTATGCTTGATTCTTCCTCTTCTATAACCATGAATCTTGACTATCTGGTTTTGGAACCTTTATTAAGAATAGATGATCTTGAGCTCATTGACATATTTGAAAAGTGTTGTTCCTCCAAAATTCTCATGAGTGATGAATTTATAGCAAAAATAAAAGAAAAGATGATTAAATCAGATGCCTTTGCTAGAATCATAAACATGATCATATCACAATCTTCTTCTTCCAAACATTCTTCATCATCTAAATCTTCTCATTCTTCTTCACCTTCCAAGTCTTATCATGACTCTTCCAGACATCATTCACATTCTTCATCTTCTAAATCTTATCATGATTCTTCTAAACACTATTCACATTCTTCATCTTCCAAATCTTATCATAACTCTTTTAAACATCATTCGAATTCCTCATTATCCAAGTATTCTTCTTCCACTAAGTCTTCAATTTCCTCTTCTTCACGATCTCATTCTTCTCCTACTTCTCCTAAGAGTCTTACTTCTCTTCAGAAGACATACCATAAAGAGCAACATGATAGTCCTTGTGATGTCTCTTCCACAAAGAGTGAAACACCTACCTTTGATGACTATGATGACTATGATGACTATGATGATGGACAATGCAGCAATACTTATGGCAACTCTATTCCTAAGAGTCCTCCTCGTCGTGTGCTTAGGCTTACTAAAGGGTCATCCTATTGGATAGATTGTGATGGTGATCCATATGATTCTGATTTTGAGAGAAATTATGATATTTGTTGTGAACAATATGATACATCTACTTCTATTGAGGAAGAGAAAGCTTTTCATGCTGATTATAAACGAAGATACTATGAGCATGTCTTGTCTAAAAATTCTCATGCTGAAAATAAAGATTACACTCTCCAACAAGATCATGTTAATGATGAACCTTTGTCTTGTGATGGTCCCCTTCCATCCGCCACTTCCTCCAATACCCACACATTTCCTAAAGCTTCTGAGTCATCCAAATCTTTCACAAATCCTTCATCCAACAAAGATCCTAACGCTTTCCATGCGGTTCCATATAGTTATCCTCAAGGGCCACCTCTTAAAGATACTCAAGATAACCTTCACTTGGCTACAAATACTTTCAATAATGTCGAACCTAAAGAGCCTAAGCCTTCATCCGCTATAATGCCTATTTCAGCTAGTCCTTCACCACCTCTTCCAAAGTCTTCCATACAATCCCAACATGCTTCTTTGTCCTTAGAAGTGGCTCCATGTCAAGAGGACTCTAAAAATGATAAAGAAAAGAACATAAAAAAAGATCAAGATCAAGAACCCTCCATGTCATCCAATCCTTTTCATGATGTCTCTGATCCGCCTCATGGTTCTTTTGATCCTCTACGCTCTTTCGCATTCATTCCACCATCTCCTAAGCAAGATCAAGCTACTACTTACACTATTGAGCTTATTGACAATCAAAATAACCTTACTATGCTTGCGCTTTCTAAAGATGATACTTTCATTAAGGTTATTAAAAATGGTGTTGTTACTTCCAATGTTGAGCCTATTGAAAATCTAGAAAAAGTTGATACGCTTATGCTACCCAACAATCATTGTCAAGATCAAAGTCTTCCATCTTCTTGTTCTACCATTCCATGTTCATTTCCGCTTTCTACTCTTCCTAAGTCTTTGCAAGCTCTGAATGATTCTATCAATGAAGTTGCTCCTACTCAAGATGTTCATGATCCTATTGTAAATCCTAATGCTCACTCTAAAGATCCTAATGTCCTTGGTTGTCATATAGATGCTAATGAACTTATTGATTATCCTTTTGCATCTTCCACTTCCATCCTTGGACCTCCTCCGCCAATACTAAGGGCTTCACGTCTTCCTTCCATTTTGGGTCCTTATGTCCCTTCACTTTCCCCTCCTAATTCTTCTAATTCATCATCCATTTTGGGTCCTTACGTCCCTCCATCTCCTATCTTTCCTCAAGATCAACATAGATACATACCCTTGAATCCTTTTCACCCATCCACCCATCTAAACCAGTCGTATTTTCCTTCTTCCACAAGTCCCAATTCTTTTGGAAGTAACTTGAATGTTCAATACAAGAAAAAGAAGCAATACAATAATCCATCAAGAAAATATCACCATGTCTCCTCTAATCGACATGGGGGCATAAAGTCAAAAGAGATATCTAAGAAGAAAACTACAAGACAAGTATGGGTTCCAAAATCCATCATTGAAGATATTCTCTCTAAATTATCAAAAGGAAATGAAAAGCCTAAGGCTATATGGATCCCAAAATCTCTCTTGAAAGAGTCTCATGTTGAACAAAAAGTGAAATTGACATTCAAGCTTCCAAAGACTTCCACTTCATCCTCTTCCAAAAACATTCTTTCATTCCATGCGCCTAAACCAGAACCTCTGCTAAACATTTTCCATATTCCTTCTCGTATTTCTCCATTCACATTTGAGAATTATAACAAGCACACCAATCCTCTCTTCGAGGAGTCACATAGCAATAATGAACCAGAATATGGTTCACATTTGGACTAGATATGGTTTACATTTCCTCCATTTTTCCCATCACCCTTCAAGGTGTGTATTGACGTTGATCTTACCTTCCTTCCCATCTACCTTTTCACATTCCTTCCCTTCATTATCCTTCTACCTTCTATCATTTTTCCTTTATTTGCCTATTCCTCATGCGTCTTCCTTTCCCCTTCAGCATCTTTGAGCATATCATTTTGAATCCTTGGCATATCATGGTTTATCCTTTCAAGGAGCATTATCTAAAAAGCTTGCCTTCTTCCAAAAAAATAAAAAAAAATAAAAAAATTCAAAAAATAGCAAAAAAATTTGAAAAAAATTGAAAATGTGCCATGGTGAAAACCTGGAAACAGGCACCTTGGTAGCAAAAGTAAAGAGAAATAAATTCATCCTATGGTGAAAACCACTCTCTTGTGGCGCCTTGGATAAGTACCGTGATGAAAACCTGACAATCAGGCATCATGCGTAGTTCTTCTACATATTTCATCCATTCCATCTTCTCTCTTTGATCTTGGCAATGTTGATCTATACTTGAACATTTGGCTATCTTGTGAGCTATCTTACGATGATCTTGCTTTCATTCCATTCATGTTTAGCCTTCATATTCATTTTCCTTCATTCATTCTAGCCTTTCGCTATCCTTTTCCCCTCTGGTCTTGATCTAATAAATTAAAAAAAAAAAGAGTAAAATACGATAATATGAAGCCTCTTGACATGTCTACTCCTTTGGACTGCATCCTTCCTTCTTTTGCAATGTGCTTTTGTGACTTATCCTATGCTAGCCTCTCATTGCTTGTCCAAATGCGCTTTACATGACAACAATTTTTCCCTAGCTTGGGTACTCTTGAGGAGTTTGACCTTGAGGATTTCTTCCCTCCATTTGCCTTCATTCTCCTTTCCTCCATTTCATTCACTAGCTTGCTAATCCATCTTGTCCCTCACCTTGCTAGATATTGGGACTACACGATGTAATCTTGCTCATGAGTTTGATGCATATTCTGTCTGGGGGCATCCTTTGTATATATTTTATTGATCCTGAAAAAATACCAAAAAAATTCATATATGATGTTGAAAAAATCCTACAAAGCATAAAAAGTCCTGAAAAAATACAAAAAAATCAAAAAATTCAAAAATCCAAAAAAAAGAAAAAAAAAGAAAAAATTGCAATAAATCCAAGTGGTGAAAACCTGGAAACAGGCGCTACTTGAGGCCTTTGCACTCCTATTTGTTAGCATGCATCCTCGACACTGAGCCACTTCCCATCATGCCTTGACCTTATTTGGTTTAGTCTAGAATTGGTCATTGTCTTTGTCTAGGGGGCATAACTGTTCGCATAGGTCCTTTTGGTGCGTTTGTCTCTTGGGGCATTTCACAATAGGTGTTTTTCAAACACCACCCCAATAGTGTTTTTCAACACTACCCTTGCGTCGAGTGTTTCTTAACACTTATCAGATGTCTTACCCAATAGTCTAAAGTATGATGCAATATTTCTCATTAGCAGGTATGATACTCAGAGTTTGACTCTATGACCAACACACACACACTTAAACAATCAACTCGCTGACGATATGGTGACTTTATTTTTTTGTGTGCTGTCTATGAGGATTTCTTTGATGAGTGGTCTCTCCCTGAGAAGTCTCCGATGATGCATAGCTAGAAGACTGAGGGTATAAGAACATGTTTTATTTCTTTATCTGATTGTGGGTATATTTTGTTAGTCCTAATTGTCATGAGCATTTATGCTGGTCTTACTTGACACTATGGATTGACAAGGTATTATCCTTGACTGTTTTGCGAGTGCATGCTTATAGCTATCCTGACTTTCATGTGTCTTGATACAAACATAATCTTGCCATATCAAACTTAGGTGATCTCACTGCATTAGTCATCTTGACCTATATGTCTTCGATGCCTAGGTGAGATTTCCACATTTCTATCTGATAAAGATCATATTCATATCCACATAGTTATGCTAGTGTGCATTGTATGATCTTGCGACGCTACCAATAACGCTCGATGATGATAATTAGATGTCTATAAGCATTGTGACCTTGCAAGTCAACCACTTTCATAGTAGCTTGCATTCTTAGGTTCATCATAGTTTAGTTTTTGCATCTTGCATATGGAGAGAGCTCTCCTTTTTATCATCTACGGACTAGTTGGTCAACTGTGCTCATTTTTTTATTCTTCTTGATCATATCTTTCATTTCTGGTCTTTCATATCACATCCTTTTCTATCCATTTTCGGACTCGAAATTGAAATCCGAGTCGCATTTCCAAATTTTCTCATTCTTCTACGCAGTTGACTGACCTTTTGAGGCATAATTTGATTTTTAGTGGGATTTCTTCCTTCCATGTCTCTCAAATTTTCTAGTCTTTCATCCACTCTATTTCTAGTCTTCTATTTCTATTCTTCTACTTCCTCACTGGGGCATGTTTCATTGCCTAATGGTTAACCTATTGACCCTCACCTTCAATTGTGATTTCATTATGATTTGATCAAATCTTTATCGATTTGCTGTCTCTCCTCTACCTGATTTCGATTTCGATTCCGAGGGGGCAGTACCTATGGGATTCTCATCCCTGATTTCTTGATATTCTTGATTCAGACATCTTTTGTGAGCTTTTGCTCAAAATTTGAGATTCTTATCTCCCATTTTTAGACATTGATTATTGCCTAGCAGCGACGGTGATAGTTTTGTCTAAAGCTTGATTTGCACCTAGCAGCGACGGTGTTGGTCTAAGCTTTTGTTTATGTTTGTCCAGATGTGATCCCGAATCGACCTCATATCTGAGTTGTTTTGTGATCCCAAATCGATCTCACATTTCAACTTCATTCTTTGACTACATGTGTTCCCAAATCGATCACACATTAGTCAAAGAGGGGCAAATGTATGCACCCAAAAATGGTCGCCTAGACTTTGGGCCCCATTTATTCAATTTATCAATCCTGAATCATTTTGATCATTAATCAATATTTTGAACAATATCAATTTCTTGATCAAATCTAAGTCTTTATTTAATTAAAAGGAATATTTCCTCCCCTTTCAATTAAATAAAAAGCCCCACTTTCCTCTTATCCTAAGTTGCACAAATAAAGCATTATTCCTATTTTATAAAAAGGGAAAAAGCACTTTTTGTCTCACATGAGGCTCAAAAGTCAACACTTCACTCTCATTGGAGGATACTTGTGCACATGGATTGCTCCTCTTTCAAGCTCCACCGCTGATTAAGACCTTTTGCCTCTTAATCTCCATGGTCCATTTCACCTCATTTCTTATAAAAGGAGAGCTCTCTCCTCCATTTGCATAGATATATCATATTTTTATGCTATTGTTATGCTGCAGGTTTTAGGTGCATTTGGAGTTTGAAGACATTGAAGACTTGTTGCATTTCATTGTAGTTGCATATTTCCTTTCTTAGTTGCATAATAATGGCATTCTTAGTGTAGATTTCCTTTTATGCAATAGAATAGATCTCACATAGCTTAATTAGGGGCTTGGAATCTATTGTACTTCTTTTCATAGTTTAGTTTGCACTTCATTTGATAGATTAGTCTTGCACATTCATACTAGTTGCATTTGCATTTCATTTCCATTTAGATTCTTGGAGATATTGGCACTCTTGCCCTTGTCTTCATTGTGAATCTCTCATTGTGTGGTTGACTAGCAAGGTCACTTTCTTGTAGCTCTAGCTGAGAGCAAAACTCATAGTCCCTTGCAACTCCATGCATAGAGAGCTATGAGCCGCTTTGTGAGGCCTCACTCTTGAGCAACCTTGCATGTAATGGTTCATAGAAGTGCATATTTTAGTGTGTACAACACATACTATAGAATGCCAGACAAACTAAAGGCTTAAAATGATATGTGGATGAAAATTTTTCTAACATAAACCAGTTGAGTGTGGATTTTGTGTTTCATGGTGAGCAACAAAGTTTTAGCTTTTAGGAAATAAAATAATAACATACCTTAGATGCCAATTTTCTAGAGAAATCAAAGAAAGCCTCAAACAAATCAGCTATACACTTGGTCTTGTCCATTATTTTGGTTCTCAAACCTACAAAATAAGAATCATTATGATCACTGCCACCACTTTGACAATATTCAAAATGAACTAGTACTTAACTCTTTAAGTAAAATATTGAATTTTCAAATCTGTTGTTGTGTCAATCACAATTTTTTTATTTTTTTTGAAATAAAATGAACAGGAACATATCACATTTTGAAACTGCTTACAAACAATCATATCATGGTAGTAAATACACCAAAGCCTCCTACAATGTGTACATATCTGGTTAGCTGGCATTTTGACTGAATCACTCTAACCACCAAATTGCCATGCTAGTTGAATCATCAAGCTTTTCAACTGACAACCTCACAAAAAATAGTTTTTTACATGGTAGACAGTAATTGAAATGCATCCAAAATTTCTCTAAACAATGCATAAGAAACTGTACATTATGCAAAAATCTTGTGCAACCTAGCATTGGTCAATAACAACAAACCACTGTGCCGAACCATGATTGCTTGCTATTGTCTCAGTGGTCCAAATGTCATAGAACCTTAATAGCTTGCATTTGGAGCATCTCCAATTTCCTTGGCCTCTTGTAATATTTCAATAGAAGTGAACTACAAACACCACTCACTGAAGAAGCTGCCATGCAAGCCCCTATAATCCATGGAGGAATATAGAATCCAGTGAATGGAAAGAATAATCCAGCTGCTAAAGGAATTCCCATTGCATTATAACCCAATGCCCACAAGTAGTTGATTCTGATTCATTTGAATGTGACCCTTGAAAGATCAATGGTAGTAATAATATCTTCCAAGTTACTCCTCATCAATACTATGTCTATCGCTTCAATTTCTATATCTGTACCTACACCAATTGCCATGCCCACATCAGCAGCCAAAAGTGCTTGTGAATCATTGATGCCATCACCCACCATTGCCACAATCATTCTAGACATTTGCAACTCTTTCACTTTGTCTACTTTACCCTCAGGTAATGTTTCTGCCATAACAGTCTCAATTCCAACCTCTTTGGCAATGGCATTTGTTGTACCCTAGTTGTCTCTAGTGACCACCATACTTCTAATGTTCATCGACTTCAAAATGGACACTACAACTTATGCCTCTGGCTTAACTGGGTTTGATATTTCAATTATTCTAACCAACTCTCCATCAAAATAAATCAAAATTCCTATTCGAGCCATCTCTTCAGCCTCCCTCAAAAAATTATAAGCATCTTCAGAAATAATTACTTTAGAATCTATCATCAGCTTTGTGTTTCCTACAAGAATAGTCTTGTTCTACACCAAAGCTCTGACACCATGACCACTTATAGACACAAAATCTTGTACTTTGGGCAACCAGCTTAGATTTGAACTTTTTGGTATAAAACTTTTAGCATACTCGACCACAACCTTGGTCAAAGGATGCTCAATGTTTGCCTCAGTCACAGCAACCACTTCATCGAAATCAAGAAAAAGCATGGTTCTTAGGAGGTGTGTGTTAACAACAATAGTGAGTGTTCTTGTCTTATCAAATACAATGCAATTTAGTTTATGTGTACTTTCAAGTGCCCCACCCCCTTTGATGAGAACACCTTGCCTGGCTCCTACTCCAGTACCCACCATGACAGTAGTTGGTGTTGCAAGACCTAAAGCGCAAGGACATGCTACAACCACAACCGCTATGCCAAACTGAAGAGAAATTTCAAACTCATCCATTCTAGATGGGATCCAAGACTTGGTGTATGAACCAACCTTTCCCGCTATAAACCAAGCTAGCCAAGTGGTAAAAGAAATTGCAATTACAAATGGTACAAAAAAATTTGAAATTCTATCTACAAATTTCTACACCGGTGCTTTAGCCATTTGTGCTCCTTCAACAAGTCAGACTATTTGTGATACAGCAGTCTCTGAGCCCACATGGGTAGCTCTAATATCCAACACTCCATTTTCATTCAGTGTTCCACCAATGACTTCATCATCAATTTTTTTTGCAATTGGCCTAGCCTCACTTGTTATCATGCTTTCATTGACATGACTCTATCCCCAAACAACTAATCCATATGAAGGAACTTTCTCACCAGGAAAAATCTTAATTATATCATTACATTGGATCAATTGACTGCTAATTGTATGTTCTGCGACAACATTCCTATCATTGTCATGAACTAGTAAAGTAGTTGTGTCAGGTGCTAAATCCATTATCTTGGCAATAGCTTCAGAGGTTTTCCCTTTGGCAAGAACCTCCAAATACTTTCTGAAAAGGATGAAGGAGATAAGCATTGCACTTGTTTCAAAAAAAATCACTACCTTTGAACTCCACATCAGTTGCAGCTCTCAATAATATGTAGACCACGTAGAAATAAGCTGCATTTTTTCCTAAGGAAATCAAAACATCCATGTTGGCAGAGCCATGACTTATAGCTTTGTATGCTCCAGTATAAAAGCTCCTACCAATGATAAATTGCACAGGACTCGATAAAATCCACCTTAAAAGTTGTCCAAGCATTAACATATTCACCAGTTTTAATTCTAGCCCTCTATTAATTCCTGGAATATACATAAAAATCATGGCTAAGAGAAATATTGGTATAGTGAAAACCAAACTCCATAAGAAAGACCGACGGTAGTGATTAATTTCTTCACTTCTATCAGGGCCTCCTAGTGCTCCGGGCTGAAACAAAGTTACCTTGCAAAAAATAGAAGCAAACATCTAGTCTTAATGTAAAGGCCCATTCGCTTCACCATCATTGCTATAGACACAAACATGGTCATGGTCAAGCACAAAAGCCCTAACCCTAGCAGTACTGTGAAAAACATTAAATAATATTTTCAAAGTTTTGTGTAACATTTTCTCCACAGACAAGCTTCATTGCCCAAACAATCTGAAAATATACATGTAGGCACATCATCTGAAAATTAATCAAGAAAAGTGAATGCCTAGTAGCTTACATATTGTTCATGCTGCTTGGATTCTCTATTTCTTCACAAAATAGGTTTAACCGCAAGTACCATTGATAAGGAAGAGCCTCAACTAAATTTTTTAGAGAAACCCTGAGGAAACGATAGGATGGGGTTTGGAGGAGATGAATCTAGTTATGTTTCATAGAATGGATACAACTTCGATACAGGTGCTTAACCTCTGCTATAAACTAGAGGCATAAGGAATTGAATTAGGGCCGAAGTTTTTTCACATAAAATTCATGTTAGAAATTCACTTCCCTCCATTTTCTATCTTTTGGCCTACTATTGAAAATGTATTATTTATATATATATATATATATATATATAGACACACACACATATACACACACATATATGTGTGTATATATATATGTGTATATATATATATACATATATATATATACATATATATATATATACATACACACACACACACACACACACACACAGATATATATATATATATATATATATATATATATATATATATATATATATATATATATATATATATATATATATAAGACAATTAGATTAGTTTAATTTTTAATTTAAAATGCATGAAATTTTTTCCTCCATTTTTTATTGAAGGCAATGAAATTAGTTTAAATTTTTAATTTAAAATGATAATTTATAAGTATCTGAGATGTTATAATATTTTTTCTTAAGAAAATTAAATTAGTCTCTTGTGTAATAAAGTCTTGACTAGAGTTAGGGCTTGGAACAATAAAGCTTTGTCAATAGTGAAACTAGAATCTCTCTCCTATTCTAAAAGGTCATGTGATTTCTTCTTTTTGACTCTTAGTTTCAACAAATTGATACTTTTAAATCTTGAATGTTGAAGTATTTAAGATTTGAAACAAATGAAAAATCTCTTTAACATATAAAGTACACTTCTGAAACCCTGTAAATCGAAGATTTTCCTCTAACACATAAACCCTCTAATTATAACGTAGAAAAAAATATATAAACAAAACTAAGACAATATAAAGTAATTATGAAATAAATGACTCATAATGAAAATGTTTTAGAGAATAATGTTTGTGCAATAAATTCTTAATGGTTGATAGTTTCAAATCAACTATGCATCCTTTCAAACATGATCAAAAGAAACTTTTGAATCATAAAAGTAAATCTATGTAATTCATTACGTAGGGGTGTCCATGAGACATAAAATCACATTTAGAGTCACGTCTCCAGAGTCTTCTTAATGACCAATGTCACTCTCACATAATGTACAAATTGTGTGCTTCTAGTCTTTGGTAATAGTTCACTACCTAACTATTTCCCTATCTATATTGAGGAAAGTCTCTAGATCTAAACCTCTTTCACATTAAAATATTAAGAATTTTGATAAGGATATATATATTTAATTAATCACATATGGAGACAACCAAAAAAAGATCATCAATATCTGATGTATCGTTTAGGATGTGTGGTGCGCAAAGCTATCTATAACAACTATTGTATACAATTATCTTAATTGTCATATCATTTGCATTTTCTTTTATGTTTTGGTTTGGTGTTTACATTAGTTTATATATTTATATTTCACGGTATATTCATACATTCACGTGTGTGTGTGTGTGTATCTTTTTGTTCTATTTTACACACACACATATAAAAAATGAATAAAAACATAAAACAAATTCAAAATAAAAGAGGAAACAACCTAAAATAATAAGACCATTAAAAAAAAAATATTTATATTTTATTTCCCCTCAAACTATTTATTTAGTCATTTATTTGGTCATTTTACCCGATGACCAAATTGGTCATTTATTTAGTCATTTTACCCGATGACCAAATTGGTCATTTCTTTAGTTATTTTAGTTGTGATTTTACCCGATGAACAAATTGGTCATTTATTTAGTCATTTATTTGTCAAATATGATCAATTTTGGTCATGTGACTAAAATTTTTAGTCACTTAGTCATTTATTTGCCAAATTCTACTAGTGTAAGCAGCATATGTAAGTAGAGTTCTTACTCCTTCCAATCTAGCTACAGGGGTAAATGTCTCCCCATAATCTATTCCTTCTTCTTGTGCATAGCCTTTGCATACCAGCCTAGCTTTGTTCCTAGTGATTTCACCATTTTCATTCATCTTATTTCGAAATACCCACTTTGTTCCTATAACATTCTTGTTTTCAGGTCTCGACACCAGAGTCCAAGTATCATTCTTCTCAATCTGGTCGATTTCTTCATTAATTGCTTGTATCCAATCGTCATTCTCCAATGCTTCTCTAGTTGTCTTTGGTTCAAATTCACATAGTAGACATGTTGGATCCTTAGTTTTACTTCTGATATGGATTCCAGTATCCTTGTCTCTAATTATCTACTTAGGCTTATGGTGTCTTCTCACATATTTTGCCAAAATAGGTTCAGCTATTCTCTCCTCTATTTCATCATGTTCTTCAATAAGATTGTCAGATTCAACTTCAGAATGGTCGGCAACCTCTTCCTGATAGTCAATAGCATTTTCTTGTAGCTCGGCATGTTCTTGTTCTTTCTCAACACTATTTTACCGACGCTCGGCAATTTTTATCTGTTGCTCGGCATTGCTTACCCAAGACTCTACATCAGGTGCAAGTCTGTTACTTGCCTCTTCCTCTTCTTCAATGTACACAAAAGATCTATAATCTTCTAGTTCTCTTTTATTGTCAGCTTCATATCTTTCTACATACTCATCAATTTTTACATTCACACTTTCCACAATTTTGTTAGTGTTAGAGTTCAAACACTTATAAGCTTTACTTTTTTTGGAGTACCCTAGGAATATGCCTTCATCACTCTTAGCATCAAAATTTCCATTCCTAGTGTCTTTTAATATATAACACTTACTTCCAAAGATTCTAAAGTATTTAACACTTGGTGCATGTCCATGCCATAATTCATAAGGTGTCAGATTTGTACCTTTCTTGATCTGTACTCAGTTAAGAGTGTAGACAACAGTGCTTATAGCTTCTTTCCAATATCTCTGTGCCACATTCTTTTCAATCATCAATGTCCTTGCACAATCCAAGATAGATCTATTTCTCCTTTCTACTATACCATTCTATGGAGGTGTTCTAGGTGCAGACATCTATCTTTTAATTCCTCTATCATTGCAAAACAAATTAAATTCATTTGATGTAAATTCTCCACCTCGGTCAGATCTAAGACATTTCAGGTTCCTACCTATCTCCTTTTCAACCTTAGCCAAATACCACTTAAAATATTGAAAAGCTTCAGATTTTTCTTTTAAAAACATCACATGCATCATCGTAGTATGATCATCAACAAATAAGATAAAGTATCTAGCACCACAATAACTTTTTACACCCATAGGTCCACAAAGGTCAGTATGAACCAAATCTAAAATGTTTTCAGAAGTAAAGGACTTTCTCTTAAAACTTGACTTTGTCATTTTTCTTAACTGGCATTCCTTGCACATCACATTCTCAGGTTTCTTCAATCTAGGTAGACCTCTCACCTTTTTCTTCTTACTTATCTCTACCAGATTGTCAAAGTTAACATAAAACAGCCTTTTATGCCATAACCAAATATCATCAAGTTGTGCAATCAAACATGTTTCTTTAGATAGGTCAAGATAGAACAAATTACCTCTAGTCTGATCTCCACTTCCAATCAGTTCTCCAGCAGCATTAAATATTTTAGCTTGTTTGTAATGGAATTCCACTCGGTAACTAGTTTTGTTAAGCTGAGCAAAACTTAGCGAATTGTAATTAAGACCTTCAACCCAATATGCATTTTCACAAGATATCTTATCAGTTAATTTAATCAAACCTTTTCCTCTAACATGACATGGTGCATCATTACCAAATTTTACACTTTTACCTCTATAATGATGTAAAGTCTCAAACTTATTTTTGTCACCAGTCATGTGATGTAAACAACCACTGTCAATAATCCATTTATCATTCTTGTTCACATAGGATATCAATGCAGTTTTCTCATCCTCATCAGATTCATCTTTCATTGCCACATAAACTACCTCAATTTCATAATCATCACTATCAGTGTCAGTCTCTTTTTCAACAATTTAACAAGATTTATTACCTTTTCCCTTGTAGTCTCTGTTCCATCAGTAGCTTCTGTCATCTTTTCTATCTTTGTATTTTCTTTTCCTTTCATCATCTTTATCCTTCCTGTTAGGACATCTAGCAGCTATATGACCAAATTTATTACATGCAAAACATATAATAGGGAGTTTACTTTTATACTTTCATTTTCCCCTTCTTAGTCTTCTAGCCATAAGAGCTTCTAGATCTTCTAGGTCTTCATTAGAAGTGTCACTGTGACTTTCACTAGTACTTTCACTTTCACTTTCACTGATGCATCTTTCTTTTTCTTTCTTTGGCTTGTTCAGAACTAGCTGTGACTTAAAAGAAAATTCAACATTTCCAATACTTCCAATAGTGAAATTATCATAATTAGAGAGTTCAAAAGCAGTCAGCTTATTGACCAAACTTTCCAAAGTAAGCACATTAGTAGAGTTACATCTAGATTCTTGAATAGCTAATATCTTAATAGCATATATAGGACGCAGGGTTCTTAATACTTTCCCAATTATAGTTTCATCATCAATAGTCCCATTAGCTCCTCTAATAGCATTCACAACTTCTTTTATTCTGCTACAATATTGTGCAATGTTTTCACCTTCTTGCATTCTCATTTCATCAAACTTACCTCTAAGACTCTCGGCCTTTGCTTTCAGCACATTCAAGTCCTCACCATAGATCCTTGCAAGAGTGTCCCACATATCCTTTGCAGTTGTGCAATCCTTAATGTCCTCAAATTCTGGATAGCTTAGGGCAGATGCAATTTCCAACATTGCCTGATTATGTTCTTGCTTAGCTCTCATTTCTTCAACAATCAAAGGTGCAACAGGTGAAACATAGCTATTCTCAATGTAGTACTTTGTAGAATCACCAATATCGGCCAGATGCAGCTTCATCAAGCTTTTCCATGTAGGGAAATTTTCTTTGTTTAGCTTTGGTACCTCCTTCTTATACATCCTAATCATTTGCTTCAAGCCCCTTTAAACTTGATATCTGTCCACACTAATAATAAGCAACTTAGCTCTGATACCAATTGTTAATATGATTTAGAACAACAGAGAGGGGGGGTGAATCAATTATTCTCAGGTCCTGATGTATAAAAAAATCTCATAAACTTATCCTTAAATCAGATCCAAAACCAAAACAAACTTGGTCATCACTGATTCAATAATAGAAACATCTAACAATGCAGTCCACTACCCAACTATAACTTAACTTGTAAAACATAGCAATGTTTAGATTCTAAACATTCACACAAGTATAAACACTAGGTTTTATAGTGGAAACCTAATTTGGGAAAAACCACTTTGTAACATGCTACTATTATTTTCACTCTTCTGAAGTGAGCTTGGTAAAAAGCCAACCCTATCAAAGGTTACAATACACACTGTCAGGTGTGACCTGGTTAAAGGATTTCAATCACCCTGTTAAAAGTGAGCCTAGTCATAGGACTTACATACACTCAATTAGAATGCAACCTTGTTCAAAGGATTTAACATATGACTGTTAGGTCAACCTTTGTTAAAAGGATTTTGACTATTACAATGGTTAGAAAGTAGCAGCAGTATTATCTGAAAAATATACAACTCACTTTGCAAATATCAGATCCGATTCCATACACTAATGCTGGTTTACTGACTTTGAAACTTTACCATTTCCATCTCTGATTTGCTCTTAACTTTTCTTCAAGCAATCACCACCATTCTCCTTCAGCCTTTTCTGCTTATTTAGTCAATAAAACTTTCCTCTTCCAACATTCTCTGTTCACCATGTACATACATATCACAATGTTCAGGTTCCCTTATATTTTCCTCAATTAGGTTAATTCATCTTTTGCCACTCAATCTCATTCGTAGATCTTAGGGTTAGATCAGATTCATTGAATCTACCCACTTTATGTTCTTTGGCTCCTTTTCTAGAATCATCTCAAATCTCTTAAAGATTTACAATAAGACATTTTTCAAAGCATTTCATGCTTCCAAACAATCAATAAATAAAGTCAACATGTTTTACATAATTCAAGAATTCAACAATGTCGGCTCCAAAATTAAATTCTCTTCCAATATAAAATTGTTGATGCTCGGTCAATACTGTGATTGTTCACTCGGTCTTCATGTAGAGCGCTTGATCAATACTAAAATTATCTCCTCGGCTTGCACTATCTTCCTCGGCAATTTATTGGTGCTCGGTTGACACTATAATTTTTTTGACATATACTACCCAGTCGACACTAACATTACTCGGCTTAAACATGATTTTTCCATTCTTTGCTCGGTTAAGCCTACCAGTTTAGTCTTCAATCTTACTAAGATAAACAATACATTATCTTATCATAGTGCAACATAGTCAAGTACACTTTGTAGTATCAAGATAACTCAACCTTTCCTTAGGTGCTATTGTTACCAACCTTGCTTAGCCCCTTAGCAACACTCAAATAGATATAGTACTTTCCTAAGTAGCAATAGTCTTACCAATTAAGGTTTGACATCAATGACAATACAACAATTGTTTCAATTTAGTTTCCAACACTTACTGCCACAAGTCTCATCCATTACTAATTGGAAAGATTATATTATGCGATTGGCGATGCCTTATGAAAAAGGCAAAATAGAAGGTGGCACTTTTTGTCTACAATGGATAGCAACAATTTTCACTACGAAGATAGTTTTATGGTGCTCAGCTAGTGGACAAGTCAAACACATCTTTGGAATAGGAATGATATCAACAAATCATTCAACATTATATCATTTGACATAGAAAACTCGCACATACACTATGAACCACTTCATCCAACACATGTTATGACACCAATTGTTAAAAAAAGAAAATTGCACACAATCTCTTGTAAAACTAATCAATTAGTCTATGAAAACAATATAAAGAAAAATACAAAAAAATCCCTGCATGAATTAAAAAAAACATTAAGAAATAATGAAAAAAAAGAAGTGACTAATAATCTCAATTTTCAGAATCACATGAAACATAAACAAAAACACTTACTAACCATTGATATTGCTTTGGAAAATGAAAATTTATTTAGGTTACAATTATTCTCTTACATCGTAGGAGATTGCCTATTCGATACTCTTAAAGTATTACTTCATTTCCGTTATACTTCAAACGACTTGAGAAAAGGGGTTATAGATTACTTTTTTTCATGTGTGGAAAAATGCGGTATCAATGCATTGTAAGCATTTTCATATGAATTGCATCCAGATATCTTAAATTATTTGCATGGTATACGTGATGTTACTACTTATTTAGGTAAAATGAGATTGTCAGCATCACCAACAATTCCATATACAAAAAGAGGACTATGGGGTGATACGTTTTGTATCAAATAGCTTTCCAAATGGTTAAACATATCGATTGCATTGTGGTCAACTACTACAAAGAAAAAATATCTACATTTCAATAATAAGAAACACAAACATACATATTCTATTCTATTTCATGATGAAAACCCAATTTGTGGTCATTATGAGCCTTTGATTTGTTAAAAAACTGGTGTACCAAGTCAAGTGTCATCAAAATACTTGATAGATTTTTGTACATAGTTACAAACCTATTGGGAAAATATTGCACCTGACATAGCAAAAAAAGGTCTTCAAATGAAGACTATTGCAACAACAAATTGTGGGGAAAGTCTCTTCAACAGTATACAGTAATTGATGAATGAAGAATTTGAAACTCAATGTTTACGCCTATACATTGCACAATCTTTTTGCAATTCAGGGTATGTGCAAGATCATGAGGGGCCAAACTATGCCCTTAAGTGGCAATGAAAAATAAGCAAATCAAGGTTAGTCAACTTGACGTGAAAATTTCAACTAGTTATGAACCTAATATCAAAAAGTTGTAAGAATAGAATCTGTAGAAAATTGAATGTAGTTTCTAAACTACTAGCCTTTTTTGAGAAAAAGTTAGTATGATTGGTGAAAAGTATAGATTTCAATGCAACAATACAAAAATTTTAGGAAAAAAATAAGAAGTAGGTGTATGTCTGACCACCTTAATCATAATCAAATGATAATATTTTATTATAAAATTTTATATCTAAGTAGTAGACTCATGCCCAGATGTGATGCATATTTTTTTGTAATTTTATTCCAAAAAAATAATTAGTTATGAATTTTCTGCTACAACATTTTTAGAATAAAAAAACTCTCGTTTCTGACCACCTTAACTCATTCAAAACTTTACAAAATTCAAAAAAAAAAATATTCCCTTATAGTAGGCGAAGCATAGAATGTGACACATTTTTTGGATTTCAAAAATTTTATATTGTTTGAAAGTTATAGTCTTTTTTCAATCAGTATATAAATCAGCACTTTAGAGGTAGCTCAATTAGAAAATAACTAATAATTACTTACCGAATTCAAAATTTGACAACAATTATATCAATAGAAATTTGATAATCTCCTTAAGATACCCTTTTCATTTTATCAAATTCAGGTGAAAAAAAAGTCGTCAGCTACATTGTCAAAGTCTGGAACTCAGAGAAACAGGGGAAAAACATGTATTTGAGACATTCCAATAGTTGACCATGTAGGTTTGGTGCACAAAGCAATACCAAACCTAATCGGGTACCTGATATTTTTGGGTACCTGATATTTACCCGAATATGACGCAGAATTTTGAATTTTCACTTTGCCTCCACTTTCTCCCTCCCATTTCTCCATCCTTCATAAACTATATATTAGTTATATATTAGATATATATTATATATATTAAATATTATATAATATCAATTATATATTAAATGTTATATAATATATATTTTACATTAAATATTATTTAATATATATTAATATTAAAAACTTTATATTAGATTATATATTATATATATTAAATATTATATATTATACATGTTACATTAAATATTATTTAATTATATATTAATATCAAAAACTATATATTAGATTATATATTATATATTAAATATTATATAATATACATTTTACATTTTAAATATTATTTAATATGATTCTGAGCATGAGTCCCTACAGGGGCATAGTTGTGCCTTTTATAGGCATCGAAAACCCTAGCTATTCAGAAATTGAGGCTTTGAAGAATAGTTCACTGGAGGCGGATTATAGAAGCAGAGGGAAAGAGAATCACTCTGTTTCCACTACCTGTGGCTGTGAAATGGTATCTTTCCCTATTTTTTCAATCGGAATGCTAAATTGCAAAGGTTCTCGAAATAGATTCTGGTCACTAGACAATTGTACCACACCTGTTGATAATTCGGTAGCTCAATAGAGTCATTGGGAGGTTAAACAAGAACAATCGGACGGACCTTTGAACCGGTCGAAGATTATGGAGAGCAGGGAAGGGTTTGGCAAAATGAGCAGTTGTACTAGAAATTATGCAGGCATCGTAGAACTGACCGCATTAATAACTTTAAAGAAGAGATCAGTGGCGGCGCGACATTATGAGGAAAGCCTTGCCATTTCGATGGTGCTGCCCCGATATTATGAAGAATGTCTTGCCGCTTCAATGCCAGTGCTGCTTCTGTATCAGACTTTCACCATTGCTTCTCATCAGTACTCTGAGATATGGCAGGGATTGCGGGCTTTTGCACAGCATAGTCCATCATAAATTCTCTATAAATCATCATGTGTTACAGTATTCTGTGCGTTTCTGAATGACTTACTTGAAGAATTTAATTTTTACTGTAATTTTGGATCCATGGATTGTCATTTTCCGCTCAGAGAGAAGCTGCAAATTACAAGAATTTGATAAATTTGGTTTATCTCATTTTCTTTCTCTGCCATTTCTAAGTAATAGGATTTTGTTTTTGTCCGTCTTAAATGATTTCGCCTGAAGTTAATGAATTCTTTTAGATGATTTTGTCTGAAGTTTTAATGAAATTTATTCCATGGATGCTAATGAAATCTCTTCCATGAATGCTAATAAGATGTTTAAATTCAGAGTTAATAAATTCTATAGCTTGAATGTTCTCTGATGTAGAAGGTTATTTTCATGGTTTGTGATTCGTGCAATTCCTTAATAGTTTCATTCTTAATAGAATTCATAACTAGATTTTCCATAGCCAATTTTCTTCGTGATCATTGCAATATTTTCTCCTCCACTGAACATTTTGTAATCAGTTGATCTACAATCACATTTTTCTCTTGGCCAATTCTGTGGGTTCGCAATTGAACCTGTAGATCCACAAAAGGGTTGAAATCTGGATCTAGTGGAAGAGTAGTATTAGCAAGAAGTCATTCACTAACATCTCATTTGGGTCATGGGGACTCCCTAGGGGTCCAAGCATGCCTTATCATGTGTTAGGACCCCTAGGGAGTCCCCATGACCCCTCTTGACACATTGGAATGCTCAAGTGTGTGTTAAGGGGTCTCCCATGACCTCTTTTGACACATTGGAATGCTCAAATGTGTCTTAAGGGGTCTTAGGACCCCTTATGACACACTTGAGCATTCCAATGTGTCAAAAGGGGTCATGGGGACTCCATAGGGGTCCTGGTATGACTTATCACACGTTAGGACCCCTAGGAAGTCCCCATGACCCCTTTTGACACATTGGAATGCTCAAGTGTGTCTTAAGGGGTCGTAGGACCCCTTAACACACACTTGAGTGTTCCAATGTGTCAAAAGAGGTCATGGGGACTCCCTAGGGGTCCTAGTAAGCCTTATCATGCGTTAGGACCCCTAGGGAGTCCCCATGACCCCTTTTGAAACATTGGAATGCTCAAGTAGGATCTCTTAAAACACACTTGAGCATTCCAATGTTTCAAAAGAGGTCATGGGGACTCCCTAGGGGTCCTAGTATGCCTTATCATGCGTTAGGACCCCTAGGGAGTCCCCATGACCCCATTTGACACATTGCAATGCTCAAATGTGTCTTAAGAGGTCCTAAGACCCCTTAAGACACAGTTGAGCATTCCAATGTTTCAAAAAGGGTCATGGGGACTACTTAGGGGTCCTACTATGCCTTATCACATGTTAGGACACCTAGGGAGTCCCCACGACCCCTTTTGACACATTATAATGCTCAAGTGTGTCTTAAGGAGTCCTAAGACCCCTTAAGACACACTTGAGCATTCCAATGTGTCAAAAGGGGTCATGGGGACTCCCTAGGGGTCCTAGTACATCTTATCTCACGTTAGGACCCCTAGGGAGTCCCCATGATACCTTTTGACACATTGGAACACTCAAGTGTGTTTTAAGGGCTTCTAGGACCCCTTAAAACACATTTGAGTGTTCCAATGTGTCAAAAGGGATCATGGGGACTCCCTAGGGGTCATAGTACACCTTATCACATGTTAGGACCCCTAGGGAGTCCCCATGACCCCTTTTGACACATTGGAATGCTCAAGTGTGTCTTAAGGGGTCATAGGAGCCCTTAAGACACACTTGAGCATTCCAATGTGTCACACGGGGTCACAGAGACTCCCTAGGGGTCCTAGTATGCCTTATCACATGTTAGGACCCCTAGGGAGTCCCCATGATCCCTTTTGACACATTGGAATGCTCTAGTGTATCTTAAGGGGTCCTAAGACCCCTTACGACACACTTGAGCATTCCAATGTGTCAAAAGGGGTCATCAGGACTCCCTAGAGGTCCTAGTATACCTTATCATGTGTTCGGACCCCTATCAAGTCCCCATGACCCCTTTTGACAAATTGGAATGCTCAAGTGTGTCTTAAGGGGTCCTACAACCCCTTAAAACACACTTGAGCAATCCAATGTGTCAAATGGGGTCATGGGAACTCCCTAGGGGTCCTAGTATGCCTTATCACACGTTAGGACCCCTAGGGAGTCTCCATGACCCGTTTTGAAACATTGGAATGCTCAAGTGTGTCTTAAAGATTCTTAGGACCCCTTATGACACACTTGAGCATTCCAATGTGTCAAAAGGGGTCATGGGGACTCCTTAGGGGTCCTAGTACACCGTATCATGCGTTAGGACCCCTAGGGAGTCCCCATGACCCTTTTTGACACATTGGAATGCTCAAGTGTGTGTTAAGGGGTCCTAAGACCCCTTAACACACACTTGAGCATTCCAATGTGTCAAAAGGGGTCATGGGGACTTCCTAGGGGTCCTAGTACACATTATCACATGTTAGGACCCCTAGGGAGTCCCCATGACCCCTTTTGACACATTGGAACACTCAAGTGTGTCTTAAGGAGTCTTAGGACCCCTTCAGACACACTTGAGCATTTCAATATGTCAAAAGGGATCACGGGGACTCCCTAGGGGTCCTAGTATGCCTTATCACATGTTAGGACCCCTAGGAAGTCCCCATGACCCCTTTTGACACTTGGAATGCTCAAGTGTGTCTTAAGGGGTCCTATGACCCCTTAAGACACACTTGAGCATTCCAATGTGTCAAAAGGGGTCATGCAGACTTCCTAGGGGTCCTAGTACACCTTATCATGCGTTAGGACACCTAGGGAGTCCCCATGACCCCTTTTGACACATTGGAACACTCAAGTGTGTCTTAAGGGGTCTTAGGACCCCTTAAGACACACTTGAGCATTCTAATGTGTCAAAAGGGGTCATGGGGACTCCCTAGGGGTCCTAGTATGCCTTATCACATGTTAGGACCCCTAAGGAGTCCCCCTGACCCCTTTTAACACATTAGAATTCTCAAGTGTGTCTTAAGGGGTCGTAGGACCCCTTAAGACACACTTGAGAATTCTAATGTGTCAAATGGGGTTACAGGGATTCCCTAGGGGTCCTAGTACGCCTTATCATGCGTTAGGACCCCTAGGCAGTCCCCATGACCCCTTTTGACACATTGGAATGGTGAAGTGTGTCTTAAGGGGTCCTAAGACCCCTTACTACACACTTGAGCATTCCAATGTGTCAAAAGGGGTCATCGGGACTCCCTAGGGGTCATAGTACTCCTTATCATGTGTTAGGACCCCTAGGGAGTCCCCATGACCCCTTTTGACACATTGGAATGCTCAAGTGTGTCTTAAGGGGTCCTACGACCCCTTAAGACACTTGAGTGTTCCAATGTGTCAAAAGGGGTCATGGGGACTCCCTAGGGGTCCTAGTATGCCTTATGACGCATCAGGACCCTTAGGGAGTGCCCATGACCCCCTTTGACACATTGCAATGCTCAAGTTTGTGTTAAGGGGTCTTAGGACCCCTTAAGACACACTTGATCATTCCAATGTGTCAAAAGGGGTCACGGGGAGTCCCTAGCAGTCCTAGTATGCCTTATCACATGTTAGGACCCCTAGGGAGTCTCCTTGACCCCTTTTGACACATTGGAACACTCAAGTGTGTCTTAAGGGGTCGTAGGACCCCTTAAGACACACTTGAGCATTCCAGTTTGTCAAACGGGGTCACGGGGACTCCCTAGGGGTCTTCGTACACGTTATCACATGTTAGGAACCCTAGGGAGTCCCCATGACCCCTTTTGACACATTGGAATGCTCAAGTGTGTCTTAAGGGGTTGTGGGAGCCCTTAAGACACACTTGAGTGTTCCAATGTATCAAAAGGGGTCACGGGGACTCCCTAGGGGTCCTAGTATGCCTTATCACACGTTAGGACCCCTAGGGAGTCCCAATGACCCCTTTTGACAAATTGGAATGCTCAAGTGTGTTGTAAGAGGTCTTAGGACCCCTTAAGACACACTTGAGCATTACAATGTGTCAAAATGGGTCATGGGGGACCCCTTACAACACACTTGAGCATTCCAATGTGTCAAAAGGGGTCATCGGGACTCCCTAGGGGTCCTAGTATGCCTTATCACACATTAGGGCCCATAGGGAGTCCCCATGATCCCTTTTGACACATTGGAATGCTCAAGTGTGTCATAAGGGGTCGTAGGGCCCCTTAAGACACACTTGAGCATTCCAATGTGTCAAAAGGGATCATGGGGACTCTCTAGGGGTCCTAGTACACCTTATCACATGTTAGGACCCCTAGGGAGTCCCATGACCCCTTTTGACACATTGGAACGCTCAAGTGTGTCTTAAGGGGTCCATTCCAATGTGTCAAAAGGGGTCACGGGGACTCCCTAGGGGTCCTAGTACGCCTTATCACATGCAAGGACCCCTAGGGAGTCCCCCTTACCCCTTTTGACACATTGGAACACTCAAGTGTTTCTTAAGGGATCATAGGACCCCTTAAGACACACTTGAGCATTCCAATGTGTCAAATAGGGTCACAGGGACTCACTAGGGGTCCTAGTATGCCTTATCATGCATTAGGACCCCTAGGGAGTCTCGCCAACCCCTTTTGACATAGTGGAACACTCAAGTGTGTCTTATGGGGTCGTAGGACCCCTTAAGACACACTTGAGCATTTCAATGTGTCAAATGGGGTCATGGGGACTCCCTAGGGGTCCTAGTACACCTTATCACACGTCAGGATCCCTAGGGAATCCCCATGACCCCTTTTGACACATTGGAATGCTCAAGTGTGTCTTAAGGGGTCTTAGGACCCCTTATGACATATTTAAGTATTCCAATGTGTCAAAAGGGGTCATGGAGACTCCCTAGGGGTCCTAGTACACCTTATCATATGTTAGGACCCCTAGGGAGTCCCCATGACCCCTTTTGACACATTGGAATGCTCACGTGTGTCTTAAGGGGTCTTAGGACCCCTTAAGACACACTTGAGCATTCCAATGTGTCAAAAGGGGTCATGGGGACTCCCTAGGGGTTCTAGTACACCTTATCACATGTTAGGACCCCTAGGAAGTCCTCATGACCGCTTTTGACATATTGGAATGCTCAAGTGTGTCTTAATGGGTCCTAGGACCACTTAACACACACTTGAGTGTTCCTATGTGTCAAAAGAGGTCATGGGGACTCCCTAGGGGTCCTAGTAGGCATTATCACATGTTGGGACCCCTAGGGAGTCCCCATGACCCCTTTTGACACATTGGAATGCTCAAGTGTGTCTTAAGGGGTCTTAGGATCCCTTAAGACACACTTGAACATTCCAATTTGTCAAAAGCGATCACAGGGACTGCCTAGGGGTCCTAGTATGCCTTATCCTGCATTAGGACCTCTAGGGAGTCCCCGTGACCCCTTTTGACACATTGGAATGCTCAAGTTTGTCTTAAGGGGTCTTAGGACCCCTTAAGACACACTTGAGCATTCCAATGTGTCAAAAGGGGTCACGAGGACTCCTTAGGCATCCTAGTATGCCTTATCATGCATTAGGACCCCTAGGGAGTCCTCATGACACCTTTTGACCCATTAGAATGCTCAAGTGTGTCTTAAGGGGTCCTAGTCCCCTTAAGACATACTTGAGCATTCCAATGTGTCAAAAGGGGTCATGGGGACTCCCTAGGGGTCCTAGTATGCCTTATCACGCATTAGGACCCCTAGGGAGTCCCCGTGACCCCTTTTGACACATTGGAATGCTCAAGTGTGTCTTAAGGGATCCATACTATGATCCCTAGCGAGTCCCCATGACCCCTAGGAATTCTCTCTCTCTGCCTCCAGTGAACTATTCTTCAAAGCCTCCATTTCTACATAGCTAGGGTTTACATCGCCTGGAAAAGGCACATTTAATACAAAGATTTAGCCGACCTCCTTTCAAGACCTAAAAGAAATGAGAAATAATTTTAGGCCAAAAATACATACTGCATTTCTTTATGTAGTACCATAAGCTTCAACAATCCAGCTGGCTTCCTCTGCTAAGGCACGAAGAACTTCATTAATGTATGCTCTAGGAGGAAGATTATAATTTCCATATTTCTGCAAGAGATTCTCCAAAATTTGTAATATTATTGGGATCGTTATGAGTCAAGTGAGTGGGTGCATACATGGGTTCCACAGTATCTGACTCCTTTATCTTTGACACTCTCTATAAGAAATGATGACATGGACACTTCAGTTGACTATGACCATCTTTCAGATCTTCTAAAGCTAGGAGATGTTTTTGCATTGGTTGCACCGTAGGGGAATGATGAGAGGTCAGATTATTGGTTAGCATGTTGTGTACAAGGTAAACAGAAGCTTGTACAACCGATGATAGATGGTGATGGGTTCACATATCCTACTAGTTCAGTTGTTGTTGCGGGAACATGGCTGCGAACATACATGATTAGAAAGAATGGAGTTCCCACATTTGAAGACTATGAGAAGCACAAAACTATTCTCATGTATTCACACCTTGTTATAGCAACAAATGTCAAGTTGTCAAAGCATCAAGGAAGACCAAAGACAAAAGAACTTTGGACTATTACTACTGCTGATCATGAAGCACTATTGGAGACCCTGAAGCAAAGAGATGAACCTTCAGGAACACTTGACTAGGTAATAAGTTAACTTAGTGCATTGTTTTCTAAGTTCATTAAGCTTAATTTCAATACATTAATTTGACCTTTCTTCGATTTTATTTTGAGTCAATAAACTTGGTTTTGTATGTGGATTGTAACTTGTGCAGGAGCACCTATGAAGATGCCTACGGTCACCATGGATCCAATCAGAGATAGAAGGACAAAAGGATCATTAATAGTTAATTGAGATCTTTTGAAGACTATAATGGCAATTTGTAACAATCAATTTGATTTAAAAGTTAAATGTCCTAAAACTCTTCATAAGGACTTATGACCAAAATCATGTATGGGTGGCCAATAGTGCCAAGAAGGGATCTTACATGTCATATAATTATGTCATTTGCATGGTTTGAATTCTTACATGTTTGATTGTTGTTTCTAATGCTTTAAGGATATTATTTTTTATCATTTCAAACAATCTATAAAAGTTAAACCTCAAACATAATAAGCTCCACAGTTCAAATTTCACAAGCTTAATCATGATTAATTTCACAGTTCAAATTTCAAATATACCACTAACAGTCAGTTGAAAGCGGCTCAGCAACGTATCTTTTAAACCGGCAGCAATCTTCTGTGGCTCATATCTCAGACCTTGTGATAGGTATTGACAAACCATTAGGTGCTACGAGATCGTGTTTTTGAGGTCTACAATAACCTCTCTCAGTTTTGGGCGATTCAACTTCATTTGCATTTGGCAAGGCGATCTCAGTCCATGCCAAAATTTGTAGTGAGGGTCAATTAAAAGTGGCTCAGCAACATTTCTTTCAAACCGTTCGACTTGACATCAAACCATCTACTCCATCGGCTCTAGTTGGCTGGGTAAATGCTAATGACAACCTTGTTCTACCCACAGAGTCACCGGAATGCTCGCGACCATGCTCGACCCAAGTGACCCCAAGGTGCACTAAGCATGATTGGGTAGTGATCTTGCAGGGCTCGTATCTCAGACCTCATGAGAGGTATCGACAAACCATTAGGTGCTACGATATCATGTTTTTGAGGTTTACAATAACCTCTCTTAGTTTTGGGTGATTCGACTTCATTTGCAGTTGGCAAGGCGATCTCAGTCGATGCCAAAACTTGTAGTGAGGGTCAGTTAAAAGTGGCTCAATATGGTATCTTTCAAACCATCTGACCTAGCATTGACTCATCTACTCCATTAGCTCTGGTTGGCTAGGTAAATGCCAGTGACAACCCCATTCTTCCCACAGAGTCATCGGAATGCTCGCGACCACGCTCGACCCAAGTGACCCCAAGGTGCACTAAGCACGATTGGGCAGCGATCTGATGGAGCCTTAATTTTTTACAAAAATTAGGGCCTCTATTTGAGAAATAATGTTAGAGATTTGATAAGGTTGTCATTGATGTCATTGAAGGTTTTTTGGTTGCTCATAAGATATACGAACACATACTATTAAGTGGAGATAAAAACTAGGACAGATAGCAAAGACTATTGAATAAATAGCGTCGACAACTATGCAACTTGGCAACGTTGGAACATTAAGCATCATATCAGCATTCAAATGGAGTGAAGTATACACACCAATAATTAATGATCAAAGTCAACCTATATAAATTTCATTTCCTCCTAGATGTTAATAGCTGCAGCATATTGCAAAGATGAAAAACATATTATTTGGAAGAATATTACAAGAGGCGGTAAAGTAAAACTCATCATGAATGTCTAGTCAGCAATAATCAACCCATGAAGCAACAACTTCATCAAATGAAGTGAACACAACATGAGTTAAAGATTGATTAAACATATGCATATGAAGACATTCGAAGGAGCCATGCAGTAATAAAAAATAAATATACATAGTGTTGAGCATAGTTCAAAGGCAATATTAAAATCATTCAATGAACATTTGAGAGACGATATATTCAAACCAAAGTTAGATTGCTTACTTTATATGCATATAATTCATAATTCAAACACTAATTTAATTAAAATTATAACTAAATACAAATATTTGTACCTGGTCTCTCGATCACCTACCACGATCAGGTGTCCTAGCATAAGTCCTGGGTAGTGAAGGGACCATGCGAGCAATACCAACTCTGACCTATAAATATATATTTGCAATAATGAGATTAGTAGAGTGGTGAAACATAGAGTAATAAATCTACAAAATAGGATGATAGCATAATAAAATTACAAATTGATTGAACTAAAATTAAAACTTACATCTGGTGATCCCTCCTCTGGAATAGTGGGCTGGGTCAACAAAGAAATGAAAGATTCTTGTGGGCCCTCCCTCATAGTCAGAGTAACCTATGAGAGTAAAAAGATTGTCAATTATATATCAATGTACTTCATCATAGCAACCCTGGTTACAAAATACAAATAACAATATGTAAAAGTCTATGTACAATTGAGCTATCACTCTGAATCGAGATGCCTATAACCCTACGCTGCTGAACTGGTGTCGGGACATCATCAATAGCCACACCCTATACAATAAGGTGCAAGTAAAATATTTATTACTACACACAAGTGGCATACATATGCATGCATAATTAATCTTAAACAATTAACTACCTTTCCTTTTTTGAGACCTGATGAAGGAACACCCTCATGCCCCCCACTGACATCGGCTGTAGCCTGCAAGAACACAATAAGATGACAATATATATTAGTAAATGTATGAATTTTATTGCTCTAATTGATAGAGATTTAAGCATGTACACCGAATGATATAAAAAAAAACTAACGAGTACATAATTTATAATATACCGTATAGTCATCAAGGCCAAATAAAATGGCCGAAAGTGTGGACTCATCCACCTCTCTCACCTCCTCCTGTGTCATCGACTGAACATAAATGGAAAAAATATATATACATAAGTGCATGCAATCATTAAAACTAATCTAAATAAATAAATTATTTTTAAATTAAATAAGTCATGTGACAAATTTATTTATAATGTTTACTCTTACTGTATCAATAAGATTCAATGGCTCTACATGCACCTCCTGAGCACTCTCATGAGATGTAGATGCTCCATGAGGTGTTGCAATCTCTGTAGCTACGTCTCCTGTATCCTCCTCATCAATATCATGAAACTGATATGTATCAGAATTAGTAAGCAGTCTGAGGCACATATGCCTGCACATAATGCACATATGGGGCTCGCATACATGTGAACTCCAACGAGATGTTGATGTGCCAGCAGCATCCATAGGAGGCAACACTGACCTGGTCTGTGTGATCAACTGATCACTTAGTAAATGAATGGCCCTAATAGTCTGTAAGGCAGCCTCTGCAATGATATCAGGATGTTGCACTGGAGGAGGTGGTGCAACATCAATGGGGGGGACAAAGGTAGTGGCCTTTCAGCACTGGGAAGATGGCCTAGTCTGAGGAGCTCCTCTGCCTACGCCCATGTTGGGCCTCATACTCCAATAATCAACATGGTGACCAAGCACAAACTCAGCATACAATTTTTTAATGAAATAAAATGGGACCTCCAAATTGCTATGGGGTGGTTTATCAAAAACCATCCACCAACAATCCCAAAAGTTTGTGCGCATTGCTTCATTTGTGCACCATTTTATTGATAATTTGGGCTTTTTGGGGTCAACTAGTATTCCGGTTTTAGGATCGACAAAAAGGGTGGCTATATCTTCCTTAGTTATATTAAGGGCTGCAATCCCATCATGGTCAAGCCTGTCATCAAATTGTGCGTGCATATCATCATGCCAATGAAGAGAAACATTATATTGCTGCGTGAGTGTGTCAATATTTCCAACAATTGTATTTAGTGTGGCAAGCATGGGACCTAATGTAGGTATATTTTGATACGTGTTTTAGAAACCTCGTATCATGTTCAAATTTTCTTCTATCAAATCTTGTAAAGATTTAGGGTTTAGATATGGGGGATTGTTTTCGGGATCGTTATTTGGTGCAAGAGGGTTATTTTCTTCATTGTTCTCAGCCATGCTTGATTAAATAAAAAACAAATCTAAATTTTAATCTAATTTCATATATTATTACAAATATAAATTCAAAACCCTACTTTAAAAAAAAACACTACATTTAGCATGAAAATGAAATAAATTAATAAAAATTATACAAATAACTACTTACTGAATATGCTCAGAGTCGAATTTGTTGTTTCCAATATCAAGTACCCAAAAATATATCGGGTATATGAAAATCGCGGAAAGAAACTTGAAGAAAATCATGCAAGGAAATGAAGAAAAGGGCTCGCGGGTTTCAAATTTATGCCACAATTATCGGGTACCCAATAAGGTATGTGCTTTGGTGGCAGGTTTACCTAGGTGTACTAACACCCAGGCCTACTAAAAAGTCAACAAGTACTTTCATGCGCTTTTGGACGAGTGAAAAGTGAATATTTTTCACATCGCCACTTTTTGGCCCCTCATGATCTTGCACATACCCTTCAATGAAACAAAATTCATCCAACTTAAAGTATTATTTGGATCGTTACTTACAAACACATATTACATAATCAAATATATCCAATGTAGATTGGAAGGACTACATTATCAAATTAGCAATGCCATATTGTCATAGCAAAGTTGAGGGATGAGACTTTTTCTTACATTGGTTGTCAAAAATACTAAAAATCACAATCAGTTTATGGTCGCCAATAACTAAACAAATTATACACATTTTCAAAACTGAAGAAAATACAGAAACCATATTGAACATTATATCATTTAAAACAAATACTACACATGTACATTATGAACCACTAGTACCAATAAAAAAAATAGAAGCAAAAATCAAAATTATATTATATGGAATCAATTAATAATGGACTTACAAAACAAACACTAGAAACACCTCCATCAATAATTAGTAACATCATTGACAAGACAACAAGTAAACCAATAACTTGTAAAATAAAACTACATCACTTAAAATAAATAATACGTACCCAAAACCCAAAAAAATAAAAATCTCTTCCTAGAATAGAAAAAATTAAAACTAAGAATCCGACAACAACATATTTAGCAGCCATTAAAGATACACCACAACATAAATGCTACATTTGCAAATGATTAGACTTCTCTCATAAATTGAAAAAGCTAAATGAAAAAGAACAACAGATGTACCTGAAATTCACAAATACTAATCATATAGACAACATCATAAATGTATGCAATCATTGTAAAGTAATGTTGCACAATGGTAAGTTACCATCCTTTGCCACTCCATCATTTATAAGAAAAAATAAGTGTCTTCCTTCCTTGTCATCTTTATCTGAACTTGAAGAAAGACTAATATCACCACGACTTGCTTTTGCACAGATAAGACAATGGGGACACAAACGATCACAATTTGGATTAACAGGGTCAGTTATTAATGTTTCCATAAATATAACCATAATGCAAAGGTTGCTACCTCGACCAGTAAATGAGACAACCACAATTGCTATTGCACTAAAACAGAAACTAGAATACAAGACACTGTATCAAGTCAGAATTGTTCGACCTGAACTAATAACGAAATCATTAAAACTCTTATCCAAAAAGAAATTGTACAAAGAAGAAAACATTATAATAGACAAAACTTGGCAAACAAAATTAGAACAAGACAATACTATTTCCAAAATAGAAGACATATATACTGACACTCACTCAAATATTGAAGATATAGAATCTAGCAATGAAATAGAAATCGAAACTGATACACTTGTACATGGATTTATAGAATCTCGATCTATTTATGACATGAACGATAAAATTATTGAAATAGCACCTACTGAAGGAAACTAGCCACTTGGTATTTTCAAAGATAGATACGTAGAGGAAATGAACTTTCCTACTCTATTCTTTGGTGATCCACGAGACGAAGAGATAAAAAAGAAATACAAATACCAAAAAATTGCACAATGGGAGGTTCTACACTCTAGTGGTGACTTTGCATCACACATCACTAATATTTTTTTCAAAGCAATAAAGATTATCATTAACAAAATTATGTCGAGTATATCAATACGAATTCATAAGGGTCAACTAAAAGGATGCACCCTTCTTGAAAAAGACATTGAAAATAAGCCAAACTTAGACAATATTCTAAAATCAAACATTGGGTACATAGATTTCAAACATATCCATATATCTCCAGATTATCTACATCAAACAAAAAAAAATATTTTCGCAATGATTAGACAACTTGGACCTCCAACATTCTTTTTGACATTTTCAAGTGCAGAACACATGTGGAAACCATTAACATTGGCAATCACAAAATTATACCAAAATCACCCAACCAACGGATACGCTAAACAACAAATGGAACATGACATTAACTACCTTATTCAAAAAAGTCCTATCATTTGTAGCCGTTATTATAGAAATAAAATAAGTTGTCTAAAAAAACTACTTACTACAGATGATACAGTTCTAGGTCATTTGAAAGATTTATTTTTCATTACTGAATTTCAAAATAGGGAAAATGAACATGATCATGCATTGATATGGATTGCAAACGCTCCAATATATGGTATATCAGAAAAATTAAAAATTCAACAATTTGTAGACAACTATATCACATGCAACACAAAAAAACTAAATCCACAACTTGCTAAACTACATTGACACTATCATACGAGAAGTTGCAAAAAAAATAAAAGAACACATTGTCAATATAATTACCCTCTCCCACTAATGCGAACCACAATAATACTTGAACCAATAGAAACAACTGACGAAAAAATCATAAGTAATGCAAATAAAATATTTAAAACTATACAAGACAAGAGTATGACGAAACAATTACATTTGAAAGTTTCTTGGCCGTAATAAATATATTTGAAAATGACTACATAAAAGCAATACAATCAACATTGACAAAACCAACAATATTCTTAAAATGACATCCAACAAATATTTGGAATAATAGTTTTGCAAAAAAAATGCCCCCATTATGGGAAGCAAACACTGATGCACAATTTGTGCTCAATGCATATGTAGTTGCAATGTACTGCTCATCATACATGACAAAAGTAGACAAGTCAATGACAAGAAAATTTAGAAAAATAAGGAAGGACCACGAAACAACAAAAATTGATGCCATACAAATGATTCATCGTCTAGGAAATACTTTTCTTAACCTTTAGCAAATGTCTACCCAACTCGCAGTGCACATAATCTTATCACTGCCCCTAAATTCAAGCTCTCGACCATGTGTATTTATAAACACATATCTGCAACAAGACCGTACTTTCATTCTAAAATCAAAATCGCTACTAAACACTGAGCCCGATGAGTCAAGTGAAATAATGTGTAAATCACTTATATAACACTACATAACTCGACCAATTGAATTGAAAGAAATTTGCCTAGCCCAATTTGCATCGCAATATAAAATTATTAAAAGAAAAATAGTGAAGCGAAACAAATTTACTATAGTTAGATTTGTTAAGTATAACAAGCACCTCGATTACGAAAATTATTATAGAGAAAAATTATTATTGTATCTACCTTTTCAAAATGATGAAAATACAATAACAAATGGGTTCACAACATTTCAAGAAGCATATAATCACTATGAAAATGAAATTAAAGAAAACAAAAAGAATTATACATACAACTTCAATTCAATATGGGGAGATATAGACAATGCCATTGAACAAGTTCAAGCAAATGAGCTTGAATTTGAAAATCATTCCAACAAACAAACAAAAAATAATACTAATATAGAAACATATGAGATCACTTCAAACTTATCATACTTACAAAAAAACCCTCATATGAATAGATTTGATATGGGCTTTCAAATTGTAAAAAATCCAAACCTTTTTTACAACAATATATATCATAAGCTAAGACAAAACCTAAATAGAGAACAACAAGCTATTCTAAAAGACATTGCAATTAAAAAACAAAATGACAAACACAAATCATTGTACCTTTTTCTCACAGGTGGTGCAGGAACAGGCAAAACTTTCACCGCAAAAGCAATTTTCCAAATGTTATTGCGAGTATACAACTCCACCCCATTCTCGGATCCACTAAAACAAAAAGGTCTTATCATGGCTTACACAGGAAAAATAACATTCAATGCAGGAGGAGCAACAATCCACTCAGCACTGCTAATGCCCTTCAACAAATCCACATTTATTCTGCTTAGCAATGAAACAATAGACTCTTTGCAAAAACATTACGAAGAATTACAAGTATTGCTTATAGATGAAGCATCCTTAATAGGCAGTCATTTTTTATATTCAATTGACAAAAGAATGAGAGAAATAAAACATATCCCAACAATTTTTTTTGGTGGCATTGACATCATATTTAGCAGAGACTTTTACCAAGCACAACCAATACAAGACAGTTACATGTTTGAATCTCCTATAGTGAACAATGAAAAACTACCATACACTTTTTGGACAGATATGATAACATGCTATGAATTAAAAATAACAATGTGCCAAAAAAATGAAAAGTTCATTTCAATTCTAAACAAAATACAAACTAATTCACAAAGTGATACTGATATAGAATACATCAATAATACTTGCTATCGCAACCCGCCTAATGTTCCAAGATTTCCATATCTTTTCTACACAAACAAATATGTACAACAACACAATAACAAAATGTTATCAATTGTAAATAGTGAACCAATCATTATAAATGCAATCGATGAGGAAGAAGATAATTATGGAAACACAACAATGCATACAAAAAAAAGTCTACTACAACAAATAACACTTAAAATCAACATGCTTGTCAAATTATATGCAGGAAACTATGACATAAATGATGGACTCATAAATAGAGTTGATGGAATTTTTAAAGCATATACAACTATAAACAAAACTGAAGTAATCTAGATTGAATTCAATGAAAAAAATATTGATCTAAGTCAAGCATCAAAATTAGGACATTTGTTCACTGACAACATTTCAAAACAATGGGTACCAATACTATGAATTGCAAAGCCCCTATCCATTAAAAAAAATATGACAAAAATAACAATTCGAAAATAATTCCCATACAACTAGCATGTGCATGAACAATTCACAGATCACAAGGACCTACATTAGACAAACTTGCATTTGATTCACTTCAAGTCAATGGTCATGGAATAGTATACACTACATTGTCATGTGTTCGAGATATACAGTCCCTATATTTACTTACTCCACTAACACAAAAAAATTTCAAAATACACACTAAAATTATTAATGAAATGCATCATCTATGCACGGAAGCAAAGTGGGAATTCACAATCCCAAAACATATAAATGACACAAATTTAACAACTATTATCTTGCTAAATACAAGAACATTAAACTCGCATATCAATGATATTACCAACGACTATGATCTATTAGATGCCGATATAATATGCCTACAAGAGACACATAATCCGCAACTCACTACTTTGCAAAAACTCAAACAATTTCAATCAATTACAATGTACCACCATCATGGACTTTTGACTTCAACTAAAAAATATATACAAATTACACATTCACAAGAATACTATTCAAATACAATCGAAATCCTACAAATAGAACTACTAATATCTAGCATTCCTATTTCATTATTCAACTTGTACTCAGCACCAAATACAAGAGTCTCATCAATTATAAGCATTTTACAGAATGCCATGAAAAATACTAAACCAAATTTAAATAATATAATTGTAGGTGACTTCAATATCAACATGCATGAAAATAATAAGAAAATGAATAAACTACAAGCATTTTTCGACACAATGAATATTACATTTTTGCTAGACAAAAATAGTTTCTTACAAGAATCACAAATTGACCATGCCTGGTCAAACATTAACAAAACATATTACAAAATCTATAAAATAGATGCATACTGAAGTGATCATAATTGCATATGTCTAATTCTCGACTTATATAAAAAGCAAACAATGTAAGTACCTTAACTTTGACTTTATAATTGATGTATCCATAATTATTAATTTTTCCCTTTTTCCAACTCTTTACAAACAACCACTTACTCTTGCTATGATGTAGGTATGAAGGCTAACAACAGGATTGAAGACACTAAAAAACAAATAAAGGGACAACAAGTAAAGATGTAATTATTTTGTAATTCATACAATTTTCATACACAAACATTTGTTAACAGACATATCATCACTATCATAAGCAATGCTACTATAAATCAGTCCTTCTATTACCTTGTAAAATTATAATAAATGTATAGCACTTGTAACTAAAACATTGCATTTCCCTTACAGACTTAAAAAATAAAATGCAAATATAGTTTCAATTGATGAACTCAACTTACACAAAAGTGCAGAAATTTTCGAAGGTGATGTAATTGTTACCTACAAGACTCATCTTGACAAGGCCAAAAATGCAATAGAAGTCTTCTGGGCAGACCTCATTGACAACAAACGAGAAATGACAGTCACTCTTAATCTTAGAAAATATTTCATTCAAATGTTTGAAAACAAAATCTACCCTGAAGCAAACATTCATCTCAAAAACTTTGAAATCTCCCCTAAAACTAATTATGACCATGGAGACTATGATTGCATTTTGCTCTTGACTCAAACAAGTACAATTGAAAACATATCTCAAGTCTGTCAACAAAATTTATTCATTCTGAGCACCACAATTTAACTTCTTCTTGAAAGCACAGAACAATACACAGTAGGAACATTGGGTGCCATTGTTGTAGCTGCAAAGAGAAAACCATACATGAATACAGTGGACATAAAAGATGGAGACACAAAATTTGACCATGCACAAGTAAAATCTTCTAACCGTCCACCTCCAATACAATACACATTTTCTTTTTTCTAATCACTAACAATGCATAATAAATATATTGTTTATCTAGGTAGCTTTTCATCCAAATATGCTACAACAATATCTACACATTGAACAGCTTGTCCAAAGCAAAGACCACCCACTTATCCTATTCAAAAACATAGTAAGGAGAAGTAATACAAAGGAAAAAATGTTTTACATTGGCCAGTCTACATTTATTGGAGAGCTCACGCACAAAGAAACAAAAAAAAGTCTTCACAAATTGCTAAACACAACATATGAGGAAAGCTTTTTAAAAATCAATCAAACATCTTCCTAACTATGCATATCATTAAAACATATTTGTAGTTCACTAATCAAGCATGAGTACCTTATAAATTAACTATTTTTCTTAATTTCTCACATAGGTGCACGGAGTACTCCGAGTTGCAAATGTCTTCTCTGTACCATTTCAACCAACATGCTCTAAATGCAACTACAACAACATAGACTTTTCCATAGTAAAAAACAATATGGCTCATTGCATCAAGTGCAATGAAGAAACAGAGTACACCTACACACATTGCCTACATTGCATTCTCACCACCGAAAGCAAAAACCAAGTAGAATGTACTCTACATAAGGAAATGTTTGTTACCATGTTTCCCCAGCTGCAAGAAACTACCTATGAACAATACATATAGCACAAGACAAAGATAATATTTGCAGTGTGTAGGTTACAAAAAGAGGCAAAGTACACACTCAATCAAGACAACTTTATCATTAAGTTTGAAGATAATAGTATGCCTTGTATTGAATCATCAAACCAGTTATGGAAGCTATTCTTTATTTCTTTATCAACAAATTGTAATTCACTCTTTTGCCAAATAATACTAATAATATTTCATTAACTTTGCAGATGATTCAGATCTAATTCAAACTACATCAAAACACTACCTTCCAGATAGGACAAAGTACAACATTGTACATATAACAAAGTTATAACTTTTTCATTTCTTTCTTGCTTCACTACTTAGTCATAGTTTAGGATAGCTATATAAAATATTGTACATATAACAAAGATACAACTTTTATACTATGTTTTGCTTTACAAACATTACAAATTTATGAGACAATTCTGAATATTTTTTGTTTACAAAAAAATGCATCTTGTATGCCAACATAAGGCATGACATTTACAAAACACATTTAATTAATTGGTTGTTTTCATTATTTTTTATATTTTGGAGTCTTTTTCTATAATATTATCCATGATTATACTATTCTTTTTTCTGAGATAGTTATAGATACCTAGTTTCAAATAATTTCAATATATTAATTAATAAAAATTTCAATATATTAATTAATAACAATTACCATAGGATAGTATAAGTTTTCTATACTATAGATTAATTTGTGTATCTGAAAAAATTTATGCCAATCAATTTTAAATTAACATGAGAATACACCAATAACATTGCAACTTGTACTTTGTTTTAGTTTTATTTGCCTGCAACTTGTACTTTCTTTAAAAGTTTTAAATGCTATGAAAATGATATTGCTAGGTATATTTTATATGGATTTAGATATTATACATACTTTATAATGTTATATGATTGTATTCAAATATAGTTAACTTTTAATCATTTTAGTTGATAAATAGTAAACATGAGAAACATAATAAAATGATGTTACTAGGTACAATTTTATATGGATTTAAATATCATATATGTTTTAAAATGTTATATAATTGTATTGAAAAATGATGAAACTTTAGTCACATAATAAATATTTATTTTAATATAAATTATTTTATATATTTTTATTCTAGATTATAAAAATTTAAATTTTTTATTTAATAATTATATTTTTTTATTTTTACAATTAAGACTATTGAAATGAAAATTTGAAAAAAATTATAATTTTTTTAAAAATTTAAAAATAAAATCAAATAAAATTCCTCTAAAAAGTATATAATAAAATATTTAAAACTGAATAACACTAAAATGCTAATTTTATTAAAAATTATTTAATATATTACATATTACACTTATTAATAATATTATTATATAAATATAACCATTATAAAATCTCAATATTGTACATCATATAAAAATAAAATATAATTATTATTTTATTATCAAAATTACTTTTAATGATAAATTATAATTATATTTAATTACAAAATTAAAGGCAAGTACTTGGCCTCTACGTGGCACTTGTTTCTATTGATAAACTTATATAGTCATTTTATTAATTCAAATGAAATATACATTGAACTTAATTTAAGGGGCCATACTAAGCTTCAATTATAGCTCCTCTCACAAGCCTATGATGTAAGAACTAGATTAATACTCGAGCTAAAACAATATGGTTTCCCCTCCATGTAATCCCAACTATTAGATCAACATTTAGCAATTAGACAAGATGCCAAACTTTAATGGATGTCTAATCAAATCAATGCTTAATTAGTTTATATAGATTTGCTAAAAATATTGGAATATAGATTTATAAGAGTTTGAAAATTTATTTTATTTGTAAAATTTTCAATGTTGATTTATTTAATAAAATTATTTTTTTAAAAAAGAGTCATTACACTCATTTTAATTATAATTCTAATATTAAGTTTAGTTCTAATACCAATTGTAATCCTATTTTTAATCATGTTTTTAACTTTAACCCTAATCTTAAACATAATTCTTATGACATGTGATTCTAATCTTAAACATAATTCTTATGACATGTGATTCTAATTATAATCCTAATTCTAATTTTAATCTAAGTTTAATCTTGATTTTAGACCTAATCCTAACTTTATTCTAAGCATAAACCTAATCCTAACCTAATTGTAATCTTAAATATATGCCTAAAATTAATTTTAATCCTAATTGTAATTATAATTTTAATATGACCCCTAGCTTAGTTTGATTGTAATCTAACTATAATCATAATATAAAATTTGATTTAAATTTGAACTCAAACTATAATCTCAAATGTCAACTAATTATTGTGTACACAGATGTGTGATCACACTTCTATGAGTCTTTGTATGCGAGAGTGCTCAACAGTGAGTTCTCACAAAATGACCCATAGCTCTCTATCTGAGAAGAGCATGGTTTGAATGTGGCCCTCAGATCAGCCTATTTTACCCATGCAAATACAACTCAGAATGAGAGATTCGAGTTGATCTAAATGAAACTATTCTAAATGATTTGCCATGCAAACTAAGCTAAACTAATTTATTGAAAATGAAATTAAGCTATATGTAATGGATTTAAACTAAAATGATTTGCAAATAATCTAAAATGTAAATTAATCTAAAATGTGAATGTGCAAGTTGAAATGCTAAATGATTACAAGCTATGAAATTCTGCAGCATAAGTTCGATATCAAAATTCAGGATGATTGAATGAGCATGAGAGGTCTCCTTTTATAGGAAAAGTTGGATTCGAATGTGAAAGTAGAAGCAATGTGGGATAAATGAAAAAGAGGAAACAATCATCATTTTTAGAAGGTTTGTAATAAAATGGAATTACATTTTATTTTCTTTTATTTTTATTCAATTTGTTTCCTTTTTCATCACAGGAGATCTTTTGAGAGAATATTTCATTTATTTAATTTTAAAGAATAATATCTCTTTTAATTAAATAAGGTAATATTATATAATTTAGAAATGAATATTAATTCAATAAAATAAAACCATTTAATTAAAAGAGGATTTTAATTAAATAACATTATTTCATTCAAAGAATATTAATTTCAATTAAATAATATTATTTTATTTATTAAAAAGGGATATATTTCTTTTAATTAAAAATTGATGGGATATTCAAACTTTAGGGAAAAATTGAAATATTTATGATTTGATCAATAAATTTGATTTGAATGTATGACAAATATTGATTCAGGAATTGATATTGATAGATTAAATAAATGGGGCCCAAAGTCTAGGCGACCATTTTATGGTGCATACAATTATAATCCTAATTTACATTAAAATTTTAACTTTAAATCCAATTCTATTCTAATAGAAACCTAACCCTTATTAGTACTTTTCGGTAAGGCATAGTACTTGTAATGAATTTTGGATTCTACTAGTTAACTAATTAAAAACAATCATATGAAACAATGATAAGTAAGTTTTCTTTCTTACTTTTTAAGCCATATTAATGGGTTTTATGAAACATTTTTTTGGCCCATAATTGTTATTATACAAATATTGAATTTTTTTTAAAAAAATTAGTTTATTTTAATTGATTATTTTATAAATTAATTATAATTTTTATGTTATAATTATATTAACTTTCTTATTATAATTTTTTATTATTAAAATAATAGTTAATATCAAATTATATATCATTATTTTTTATTTTTATATTTTAATATCAAATATATAAAATTAAGTCAATTACATTACTTCTTTATTATTTAAAATATAATAATAATATTATATTATGAATTCATTCATTTATGATATATATATATATATATTGAAATTTTAATTAGTTAGTGAGCTCAATGCAAATCCATATATGTCATTCTATTTTGGATGACTATCATCTAAATTATATATTTTATAATTAATTAAAATATATTTACAATTCTAGTAAATTTATTAAAACTTGAATTAGATAGACATTTAATATTAAAATTACAATTATGACAAAACTAAAAAAAGTCAAAAAAATATTTACTTATACATTAAAGTTTGAATTAATTATATTTCTAATTGAACTTTAACATAAGTATAAACTAAATATTTAACCTAACTTAATAATATATTAAATAATTGCAATCATTATGCAAAATCTATTTGCAACCTTAATTATAATTCTAGCTCTAATCCTATGATAATTTTTACCCTAGCACTAATATATTTTTAATATTTGATTAAGAAAATATTATTTCTATTTTTCTAACCCTACCACAAATTTTAAACGTTATTCTAACACTAATAAAAAATCTAACCATAACTTAAACCCTAATTATAACTCTAACCCTAGCCTTACTTTGAACCCTAAACTTATCTTTTATTCTAACTCTAATTATAACCTAACCTTAATTGTAAACCTAATTCTACTTTAATTATAACGAAATTATGACAATTAATAGAAATTAGAATTATATTTCTAATAATATTTTAACAAAACCTTGAAACTATTACTTATAACTTTATGCCTAATAAATATTATTTAGAAAAATATTTAAAAATAATAATTGAGTTAGGAATAAATATAACTGATTACAATATTTATAATTATATAAATAATCAAAAAATTATAACATATATATTCAAAATTTAAAATTATATGAATATAATTATAATAGCTAATATTATTTATTTAAGCGTATAAATTTTTATCTAAATAAAACAAAATCATAAAAAACATACGAATGAATAATTTCATACTATGTTTTTTTGGATTGGTCAATCTAATGCCCTATATTTCTTCAGAAAAAACAGCACTGTTTTAAAAAAGGAGAATCACCTTTTTTTCAAAAAAATGTGTTCATCCGTCCGTGATACCTTTTCTGAATTCTTTCTTTCTGTGAATGTTTATCTGAATTCTTAACTTTTGTGAATGTTGGTGAGCACGTAGACGAGGATTCCAGGATTCCTTTGTGAATGTTGTTGAGCACGTATGACAAATGATAACCCAAACAATAGAGAGTGACCTTTGGCCGGCTTCTTTTTAAGTTGGGTAAATGATAGGTGGATGCCATTGTAGATGCAGTAGACATAGGATTCCATATTCCCTTCTGGCGGACAAAATTAACAAGTTTCTGGATTAAATCTCTGAAGAATGTTTGTAACAATAATGTTAGAAACTCCAGTCCAAACAAAGGCAGATTCCCCTAGGATTCCCCTCTACAATGCAATATGCTGATCTCTTCTAGACTGGCGGACAAAGTTAACCAATTTCTCGATTAAATCTCCGAACAATAATGTTAGAAACTCCAGTCGAAACAGATGCGGATTCCACTCTATAAATTGGTTTGGATTAGAATTTCTCCACAGTAGTTTTCAAAGAGGGTAAAAGAAAATGGGAAAGGCAATGAAATTGTTTTCCGTGCTGTTAATAATGACAATGGCAATGGTAGTGGGCATGGCATTGGTAGCTCAGGCTGATGAGGATCCCTGCCTCCAGAGTTGGTGCACGGATACTTATGATTGTGTTTTACCGTATACATGCTGCCACATCGGAGCGTGTGGCCCCCGATTGGGATTTTGCTGTTAATCTCTGTATGTGCTGGAGCGGGACTTTGCTCAAAAACATCTCAACTCCTCAAAATAAATAATCTATCATACTTTTGGACATATGCAAAGATTATTATCATAATTTAAATATGTTTTATTTTATTAAATATGATGTTGATTGTAGTAATACCATAAAGATTTTTTAAGTTACATTATAGAATCTTTGTTTAATATAATGAATCATTTATATTAGATCTTCATTATTGTATAAATTATTTAGGTTAGAAAGAAATTAAATTTTGATAGTTATGAATGCATGATATCTTATATCTATATTTTTTTGTTGTTGTGAGCATATATAATTACCTAAGTAAACTTTGGACTTTACTCAATTATAGAATCATGGTACATAGAAGGGAGATGGTCACTTTATTGCACATAGCATCTTTTCTTAAGAATGGGCATGGATAAAAGGAAGATGATTATCTTTTATTGTGTAGTATTTGGTTTTTTTAAATTGATTATATATAAAAGAGAGATGGTTATCTTTTACTGTGTAGTAGATTATTTTCCTAAATTGATTATATGTAAAAGTGAGATGGTCACTTTATTGCACATAGTATCTTGTTTTCTTAGAATGATAATAGATAAAAGGGAGATGATAACTTTAGGCTCACTCAACCAAAATTACAATAATAAAATTGATGAGACTTTTATCCAAGTAGATGATGGACTTTAGATTCTTGTCAAATTGAAGAAGTGACCTTGAGAGATGAACCAGAGAAATGATTAAATTAGTAGTAGTTCTTAGAGTAATGTGTTATTGTCCTTGATTGGTTTATATGGTAATCTAGAAATGATTTATGTCACAAGAATCTTACTTAGTATTTATTAACATATGTACAATGACTATATCTATGATCTTTACAAGCATATTAATGTCCCTCTTTGAAGATTGTTCTCTTCAAGAACTAGCACAAAGTATACATGTGAAAATTTATTTCTAATTATTCCTATGTTGATGGAGGTCACTAGAACTCTATTACGAATGAAAGATAAAAGATAAAATTATTTATTTAGATTCTAGTGGAAAATATTACAACCACTATTATATCTTTGAGTTGATGAAATAATTTATTCTATGTAGCCTCCTTTTATGATGCTTAATCTGGTGGAATAATCACTTACCCCCACTTTAGAGATTTCCAAGATATGGGAGTCAAAATAAGCTTCAGTCCTCCTTTTCATTTAACAAGAATGCATCAAAGGAGGTTTAGTAGGTTTTTATTATTTTTTTCTTTTGTTTTGTCCTTTGATTTTAAAAGGAAAAAGGTATGAGGAATAAAATAAGAAAGATAGCTATCAAAAAGGAAGGTTGTCAATGTCTAATAGAATTTCAAAGGTGGACAATAATTAGGCATAGATACAAACAACTTCATAATTTTTATTTGGTTATTATTAGGGATATGAAATATTTTGTAAAAAAAATTGACATTCAAAGATCTATCATTCCTTTGTAAAATTTGACAAATGGATTGCATACTTGATATGATTCAATATTTTGCATGCATTTTTGTATAGACACACCTCAAAGATGCGGATGAAATATTTGAAGACATTTATTTCCTTTCTAATAATTATGACCATATGTCAATATTGATTAAAATAGGTATGCATATTTATATCACAGGCTTATATAGTGTACACATTTACATATGTGTAGTTACTTTTAAACATGTCAATCTAGTGTAACTTCAAAAGTATTTAATATATATCTAGGTTAAGAGGGGTTCTCATTTTTTTATTTGAATTTTCCATGTAAATTTATTGTAGGAGATATTATGTAGTCATTGAAGAAGATGTAGACATAGAAAAAGTTAGTCATTATTTATTGTGTTGAATAGAAGAGAGGACAAAGTTAACAAAAGTATAAATAAGTGATGTAATGTTGTTTCTTGTAGATTCAATGATATATTGATGATCTATCATGTTTATTCATCTAAATTTGAATATATATTTTTACTCCTAGCTTATCATGTTGATTTATCACTTATCCCCAACTTAGAAATATCCAAGTTATGGGAGTGAGGATATTCTTGAGTCCTCTTTTTCATTTAATAAGAACATAAAAAGAGAGTTGGAGTACATTTTTCTTGTTTCTTTTCCCTAGATTCAAAAAGGAAAGAGGCACGAGGAATCAAGAAAAATGAAGGATAGCTATGTAGAAGGCAAGGTGACAATATCTAAGAGAATTTAAGAGAGGGAGAATAAGAAGTCGCAAATATGAACAATTTCATAATTTGCATTTGGTTATTATTTGGGGTATGAAATATTTTACAGATTTGACATTGAAAGATCTATCGTTCCCTTGTAACGGTTGAAAAATGGATTCCATACTTGATATGCTTCAATATTTTGAATGCATCTTTGCATAGACACATAAAAAAGATGAGGATGAAATATATGAAGACATTTATTTTCTTTCTAATGATTATGACCATATGTCAACACTGATTAAAAAAAGGTATGTATATTTATATGACACACTTAAGTAGTGCATACATTTATATATCTGTAGTCACCTTTAAACATGTTGAGTTAGCTAGTGTAACTTCAAAAGTATTTAATATATATCTAGGTTGAAAGTGGTTCTAATTTTTTTACTTAAAATTTTCATGTAAATTTGTTGTAGGAAATATTTTGTAGTCACAGTGTAAGATATTGTGTTGCACAGAAGATATGACAAAGTTAATAAAAGAAGAAGCGAGTGATGAAATGTTGTTTCTTGTAGGTCCAATGATATAATAATGATCTATAATATATATATATATATATATATATATATATATATATATATATATATATATATATATATATATATATATATATATATATATATATATATATATATATATATATATATATATATATATATATATATATATATATATATATATATATATATATATATATATATATATATATATATATATATATATATATATATATATATATATATATATATATATATATATATATATATATAACATACATCTTAAGTTCAAACTGATTTAATGTTCATTATATTTTCAGAATTTGTTATAGAGGTTACCTCAAGAAAATTTGTTACTTGCGAATTAGACCTTCTTCATGATTGCTACTGCTCTATCTCTTCATCTAGTTCCATGTTCATTTGGACACCATAAGTGGAGACCATATATATTGATAATTAATAGATAATATTAAACTTGTTATTGAAGAAAAGGATAAACCACTTGACGTGGTTCAAATAACATTTGGGCTTGTCCTTGAACACATTGCATAAATTATCTAATGTCCTAGATCAAGTAAATTTAAATTTTTCTTAAAGTTTGAGAACAATCTTTATATAGTTGAGCTTACATACACTGATGTGTGTGTGTGTGTGTGTGTGCACGCATACATACATATAAAGATCTTGATTTATTTTATTTGAAATTTTCAATGTTTATGATCTATTAACTAAACTATTGAAATATTAAAGATGAATCATGCAGTGATTATTTTTTTTAAGAATTATCACATGTTTGACCAAATAAGAAGGAAATATCAAGGTAAGTTAACATGAATTATTTCTTATAGTGTCTTCAAGGAAGCTCATTGGGAGGCAAGAGCTAGTTGAATTTCCAACATTTCACTAAGTTTTAAGATAGATTTGGAAATAAATGTGCCTTTATAGAGAATATTTAACACTACCAAAGACTAGATACATAAATCTCATTGACCTTTTGGCTAGACAAGGTCAAATAGGATGAGAGGACCAATATATGAGAACAATGTGGTTGGGTTTCCTATTTTGAATTCTAGATTCCAAGACAAAAGAGGCTACAAGGTAAGCCAAATGATTCATTGGTAAAATTATACACTGTGAAAAGTTATAGGTTCTTACTTTTCATCTTCACGGAGTTTGAATTTTGTTAGTCATTATCTCAAAACTAGGAATAGACAGAGCATACTTATAGGGATCAGTGGCTACAATTTTTCCTATGAATAAATTTATCCAATTTTGTACTAAATATTTTTATTTTTATTGAGTTCACTTGTAATAAGAAATTATTTTTTTAAGTTAACTCTATATAATGGATTAAGGAAAATCTCTCATTGTTTTGTTATTCATCATTTATCATAGGTAGAAAAACCCATTATATTTTTTAAGAAGTATAGTGAAATTTATAAAACTATAGTTAAAATTAGAAAATTCTATATGAGTTATTCTTATATATAATTAACTCTATTGTGTACATCACCATATGGTATCAATATTTGCATGCCATTAGATTGCATTCATCTAATGGATTTAAGGAGGATTAGTCATCATCATGCTTCTAATACCACAAGAATTCTTCAACAATAATTCTCTTCTATATAATGATTGGTATAATTTTATGGTGAGTGGGGAAGGGGGCGTAGGGTCGGGGAGGAGTCTCTCTTTGTATGTGGTTTCTTACTAGTTGATGATTTCAAAATGGGTTCTTTGGAGATGTTTCTTTCTTTTATATAGAAAGTTGTTAACATGGGGGATGTGACACAAAGGATGATCATCATCATTATTGAATTTTAATTTATTCAACATATATTAATTAAATTATAGATGTCATTATAACTGGGAGGCCGAGGAAGTTGAAGCAGTAGGGGGCACCCAAGAATAAGATGATGAGATCTGGATACCAAAGGAAGAGGAAGAGGAAAGCGAAGATCTTCCACCTCCAATAGAAGATAGAGCCAAAAGATTGAGGGACGAAGAGGCTGCTAAGGCAACTAAAGAAGAAGAAAGAAAAGAACCAGAAGGAAATATAGAGACTAGAGAATAGCCTCTGGTCATTGAGGAAACCAGACCTTCAGGAACAACCGTACCCTCAAAGACCATTCCCCCTTCTCAAAAGGGGCACCAAGATGAACTCATGAACCAGGCAGGTGAAGAAGCACCTCTAGAATAGGAAATTGAGGAGGTCCATGTCAATCAGACCCCTCCGGCCACCCCACGGGCACAAGACTTCCCTGAAGACAATGCAAAAATACCAAGGGACACCAAAAATAATCCTGACGCAAGTGCAGAAGAAATCTTAATGGAAGAATTAGACCAAAGACCCACCAGGGATCCCATTAACCCCAAGGTAATAATAGGTGGTGGTCAGGGTCCACCTCAGTGGCTGGTTGAATTGCGAGGGAGGAAGAGAACTATAGAAACATTTGCTCCCCTTTCACTAGTAGATATGGTGGCAGAGCAACAGGCCCCAAAGAAGTCCAAAAGGGTGAGGACCTTACACACAACTAGGAGAGCCTCGAACGGAGGCATCATTGCATCAATTGTCACCCTACTGCAAAACATGGAGGAATCAGAGGTGCTCCTTGAGGAATGTGTAATAAATGAGATTCCCCTAGGTTGACCAGACCGAAGAGGAGAACAAGATCTCTTGGATGATACTAGTTGGATCATTCAGGAGAGGTATGAAAAAGAATATTAGAAAAAAAAAAAAGAGCTTCAAGATTCAGAGTCAAATCTATGGAAGCTCTCAACAAAATTAGCATCCCCACTCTCAGTCGCAGTGCTTGAAGCCTCCACTTCCAGAACGTCGCTTCCCTAGGGTGATATTGACACACTTCGGGTGATGAAAAGGAAGGTGCTCACAGTGGATGGATGGATAGATGATCACTTGGAAGGAGTCCAAAAATTATTGGTTGAATCCCTTCCAACATTGTACAAAGCCCAACATACTAGGAATGAGGCTCACAATGTTGTTTCCACATGGAAATCTCAAGAATAAAAGTATGATGAGTGGAAGCACAGCCTCATAGAAATTTTGAATCTAGGAGAAGAAGATATATCAGAGGCAGGAATTCCGAATACTAGGTCATCTCAATTTTTAAAGACCCAATACTCTAGACTTTCATTTTATGTTAAAACAAACAAGCAACTAGTCAAGATCTTAGAGGAATGCCAGGTTGGAATTCAAACCCTGTTGGCTCAATATCACACTTTTATCCTACGTGTGGTCGGAGTTGACCCAATTTTCCCAGGGACAGGATTTCCTATTATTAAGGTCTTAGAGAAGTTTGACGAGCAGGCCATGGCACAATTCTAAACTTTTGGATATTTTGATAGTTTCATCCTCAGGGAACTCTTCCAACTAGTGCTCGAAGCCCATGATGCAGCTAAGGCTGCCTTCGAGTTAAAGAAAGAGGTAGGAGATGTCTGGGATCATCTTGAGGATGCCATGAGCTGTATGGACTCCCTCAAAGAGGTAGATGAGGAAGGTATAGCGGAAGTGTTGGAGTTCTTCCAAAAGTTTAAGGAGTCCTAAATTCTTCGGGTTCTGAGACTTTTTCTCTTCTTGTGAACTCAAAATTCTTTCTTTTCTTTCTATGAAATAAGGTCTTGAAGACCAAAGCTCTAGACTTGTTTTGCAGGTGATGGTCTAGGTTGGTGTTCAAACTAGGGCCAAGTGACCACCGCTTGGGGCTCTTGTGTCAAATATTTGTCAGATATCAGAGGTGCTATCAGATTGTGGGCAACAAGTAGATAGTGAAAGATTGGGTGCGCCATTTTAGGTTTCAAGGCGTCGCTCTAGTATTTATAATAGAATGGACATGGGGACACAGATCCATCAATCCGTCACCACATTTATGGAGCGAGACTTCCAAAGAACCTAAACAGGACAGGTCGTCTTCACACGCTTCCAGTTGAGCATGCCAAAGAACTTTTCACCAAATTCTTTATTCTTTCATGTCCATAATTCTTTATTCTTTCCCCTTCTTCTCTTCTTTTTCCCTTTCAGATATTGTATAATAATGTCACATTTATGATAGTGCATGTAGTACCTACTATAAATATTATATTTTATTAGAATAGTCAGGCTTCAAAACCCTAAGGAAGCAGTAGGATGTCTATACATTAGAAGTCCAATGCTTAATCAAGGGTTGGCGAAATTGATGATTTTGTTGTCCATGTTATGCTTGAGCTATGCGATGAATCATTTTTTATTTTTCAGTAATTGTCATGTTCTCTAAATGCTCCCTAGGTGCCATGAATGTATCAACCAATGATGTTGGCCTCTTATGAGTTGATGAAGAAATAAAGATCACTTCTAGTACCATACTTGCAGTGTTCTTCTTCTCTGATTTAGCGAATTATTTTCATGTTGTATGCTTTCAATGACTTCTGCTCAAGGTTCTCTAGATTAGTAACACGTTGTCATTTTTCAGTACTAAATTATGTGTCAATTGATGATTAAACATATGTTCAATATGGTTACTTGTTCTTTTCTTGAGCATTATTGATGCTGAAATGATGTACTGACGTGACTATAAGTAGATAAACTTACTAACCCTAGTCTACCTTTTTATGTTTCTTTATGTTTAGACTCACTCCTTGTAGGGAATCCTATCTATCAAACGCCTCTCTGAAGATTCACGAGTACAAACCAGTAGGCCCTTTAAAATTAAAGAGTCGCATGTCCAACTAACCCCTTTCTCGCACTGTTGTGACCCAACAATCAGGTGCTTGGAGGCAAGGAGGGTTTACCCTCCGAAAAACCTCTTCAAGCGAAGTTGGTTGGTACTTTGGTACTCGGTGACAATCGTTCCCCCATTGGTGAGACCATCACAAAAGTCTCGTCAACAAAAACTAATTATAATCACAATCCATATTTTGATTTAAAATTGAACTCAAACTATAATCTCAAATGTCACTCTAAGTATAATCCCCATTTACATTATAATTCTTTCTTTAACTCCAAATCTATTCTAATAGAAACCTAACCCTTATTCTAATTGCTATCATTATGCAAAATCTATTTGCAACCTTAATTATAATTCTAACCCTAGCCTTACTTCCAACCCTAAACTTATCTTTCATCCTAAATCTAATTATACCATAACCTTAATTGTAAACCCAATTCTACTTTAATTATAAAGAAATTGTAATAATTAATAGAAATTATAATTATAATTATAATAATATTTTAATTAAACCTTAAAACTATTACTTATACTTTATATCTAATAAATATTATTTAGAAAAACATCTAAAAATAATAATTAGAGATAGGCATAAATATAACTGATTACAATATTCATAAATATATAAATTATTTTTAATTTCTCAATAATAATTAATAAATTAGAATCATATATATTTAAACTTTAAAATTATATGATTATAATTATAATAGCTGATATAATTTTAATCAATATATATTGTGATTGTGTTACATGTGTGTTAACAAAAACTCTTATTTTTTACTTAAATTTTACAATCATTTATGTCAAAATATTAATACTAATTAGAAATATAATATTTTATAATTGACACCACATCAAAAAAATATTTTCAACAAAATTTTAAGTTTTAAATAGATATATAAACATAAATAAAAATAAAGATATTTGAAAAAAATAAGCTTTAATTTTCACATTAAAATGAATATGAAAAAAAAATTTAAAAAAATTATTAGTATACATTAAAAATAATTAATTCAATTAAAAATATATTTTACAAATTTATTATATTTGATAAAAAATTTAAATAATTATATATAGTTTAAACTTTGATAATCAAATTTTAGAAATCGAAATAAAAAAATGTATAAGAAGAGAAAAAACATGTAGACATAATAAAATATAAATGTTTTTGTATAATGATGTCTCGAGAACTCTCAACTTTCTCATATATATATATATATATATATATATAGTAGTTGAGGGGCAATTCAAAAGAAACAATAAATTTACAAGTCTAAATATTGACTCTTAATTTTTAAAACTAACATTTATTTTTAAATTATCAGTGTCAACTATCATTAATTAATCCAAGTTAATTTATATTATATATTATTCATTTAACTAATCTAGATTATATATAAAAATAATTTTTAATTTAGTTAATTAACTTATCAAGCGTACCAATTTTGATCTAAATAAAACAAAATCATAACAACACAAGAATAAATAATTTAGACTATTTTTCTTGGATTCATCAATCGAATGCCCTATATTTCTTAAGAAAAAGCAGGACCGTTGAAAAAAAATGTGCTCATCCGTCTGTGAATACCCAACGGCTCTGAAACTCTGTTATTTCTGTTAATATTTTTCTGATTTCTTAGGTTTTGTGAATTTTGGTGAGCACGTAGAGGAGGATTCCAGGATTTTCTTGTTATTTTTAATCTATATTTTAATATGATAAATGATAACCCAAACAATAGATAACGGCTTCTCGTTTTTAAATTGGGTAAATGATAGGTGGATGTCATTGTAGATCCCTTCCAGGATTCCCTTGTTATGTTTTAATCTATATTCACACAGCCTTAGTTTGGACGAATGCAACGTGCTGATCCCTTCTGGCGGACAAAATTAACAAGTTTCTCAATTAAATCTCTGAAGAATGTTTGTAACAATAATATTAGAAACTCCAGTCCAAACAGAGCCAGATTCCCCTCTACAATGCAATATGCCGATCTCTTCTAGACTGGCGGACAAAATTAACCAATTTCTCGATTAAATCTCCAAACAATAATGTTAGTTAAAAAAAGTCCAAGCAGATGTGGATTCCACTCTACAAATTGGATTGGATTAGAATTTCTCCACAATAGTTTTCAAAGCGCATAAGAGAAAATGGGAAAGGCTTGCGTGGTGTTGATAATAACAATGGCAATGGCATTGGTAGTGGGCATGGCATCGGTAGCTCAGGCTGTCGGTCCTGATCCTGATGCCTGCGACTATAATTGGTGCGAGGATACTTATGATTGTCACCTACCGAATACATGCTGCAGCATCGGATCGTGTGACGACGGAGGGGGATTTTGCTGTTAATCTCTTTATCTGCTGGAGTGGGACTTTGCTCTTGAAGAACATCTATTATGCTTTGGACATATGCAAAGATTATTATCATAATTTAATTATGTTTAATAGGGAGATGATCACTTTAGGCTCACTCAACCAAAAGTACACTAACAAAATTGATGAGACCTTTATCCAAGTAGATGATTAATAGGGAGGTTGGATGAGTCAATCACAAGCTCATGCTTAGGTCTTATAAATGACCTTGAGGTGCTCTCTCTTGACACCTATTGACCTATAGGATCTCTTCTAGGGTCTTGATCCCCTAGCCAATTGACCAACCCAACTATCATGAAATAACTACCAAGACTTGCTAAGTTCTTGGTGCTTCTTTAGCTTTCCTACACACTAGCCCTTAATCCCATCTAAGGACTTTCCACCTCAAATGTTGATATGAACTCTTGCTGAGGTGAGGAGATGTTCGTATACACTGCACTTTGTCCATTTAGGGGTTTAGGAAGTCCCTCTTTATCCATCTCTTTTATCGATTCCTTCAAATTGTCTCAAATTACGCCTAATAGCTTGTAGCCCTATTAGGTCTCCTATTTCGAGAAAATAGGACCTTACACAAAGACTTTGCCAAAGGGCCCTGCAAATTTCTTGTGGATTCTTGCTTCAATGGTCAACCTCTCATAGATTTTTGAGGTTTTAGGGTTTTGCCCTTCCACACAATGCCCTAACCCAAAAATGAGAGTTTTGGGAGGGTTTTGGGACTTCTCTGGCTTAAAATAAATACATAGATAAATAAAGGTGATTGCAAAACAAATTTGCAGAGCTTTAGCTAATGAACACCACTAAAAGTAAATGTAAAAGATGACAAAGAACTGAGCAATAGTGATGAGGTGACAAATTTAAAAAGCTCGAATGAAGGTTTAGTGACTACAATCAACAATGACATAAAAGGGCTCCAAGATGAGTAGAATGAATAAGAGTTTTGAGCTTGAAACATGAAGAAGAGTGCATTCAAGTAAGGAAGGAAAAAAAAATTCCACTTTGTGTTTGATCGTGTGATGCTTGATATGTATTCTCTTGCATGTTGTTTCTTGCTTGGTTAAGGTTATATGATGCACTTTGTTACATGATGATCATTCCATGTTTCAGAATAAAATGTTAAGTGCATACTTAACCCTTTATTCCAAGGGTTCCTTGGTGGGACATTACATTGTTGGTTAGAAGGATGATGCAACTCATGGTGGTAAAAGGCTAATGTAACTCATGGTGGTCAAGATGTTTTTTTCCAGTGGTATTGTAGAAAAGTTTTTAGTTTTTAATTTTACAGTTGGATGGGATTAGTTCTTGTTTTAATATTTCTATTATAAGTGTTAGAAATGTGTCAATATACACTTCTAAGTATTTTTTAATGTCCATGATAGTTAGATAATAATAATCTCGAGGTCTTTTATTTTTCCTAAATTGTTCGTGTAATATTTCAGTAGAAATAGTTTGCTTCAAACATAGGAGAGATTCATAATGATTTATTGTAAGTTTTGGGGATGTTTTTTTCCACTAATAATTTGAGTGACAAGAAATAGAAAAAAATAATATCTATATCTAGTTGATAAAATGGCGGGAAGTTCTCCAAATAATTCCTTCCAAATTCTTAGGTGTTGCATGGGAATAATTATTTCATATGGAAGACCAAACTTAAAACTCAACTTGAGTTTGACTAGGTTTTGGATGTGGTCAATCAAACCACAACACAACATAAAAAATAATGTTGATGACCAAAATAATTTGATAAAGCCAATAGAAAAGAAAAATTGGCCATTTTGTTCAAAATGTCTGATGAAGTTCTATCCTTTATCTACGACTCATCCATAGCCAAAGATGAATGGCAAAAGCTCAAGACGGTGTATGCGATAATTAATTAGATTGAGATCTTGAATTTGTAGAGTTAGCTATATGACCTAAATATGAAGAATAATTAGAATCCTTTTTTAAAAAGATTTTGAGTTGAGGGCATCCCTACAAGCATTGGGTGAAATAGTTGATGTTGATATTTTGGTGCCAATTGTTTTATGGGCACTACCTCCTAGATATAAAGTCTATGTGACAACTTTGAATGCCAATGAGATGACACCCACTTTTGAGAAGCTAGTGACTTCTCCAAAAGGAAGAGCCTATAATTTAGGAACACAGTGAGGAAGATCATGCCATGACTACACATAATAAAGGAAAGAATCCAATGTTCCAATTCAATGGACCTCCCAAATTTGTTAATACATCTAGACCTCAAAAGAAGTGTTTGATAAGTGAAAGGGTTGGGCATGATGCAAAAAAATGTTGGTGCAACTCTTTCAACAAAGGACCATCCAACAAATTAGATCAAAATAATTCATTTACAAGTGGCAAACCATGATGGGAGCATAAGGACAAACAAAAAAAAGAAATATTGTTAAAGTTAAAGTTTCCCTTGATGAAGAATACATGATTTTAGCTTACACTTCAGAAGATGGTTCACAATAAAACTCTATATGGAATGTGGACTTAGGTTCTACAAAGCATACGACTGGAGAAAAGAGGTGGTTTCTAACATTGAAACCTCATCAAATTATAGTTAGTATTTGGAGATGATACCATCCACAACATCAAATGTAGTGGTGACATATGAATATCTTTGCATTTTGAAATCCATCGTTGTAGGCTTGCTTGAGTTTTGTATGTTCAAGACTTACAAAAAATCGTATTTATATTAATTAGTTCTTGATCATAACCTTAGAATTGAATTTGATACAAATGAGGATAAAAAGGTCTGTATTATCAAAGATAAGTCAAAAAATGTAAAAATCATTTCTAGTGCTACTAGGATTGATAAAATGTTTAGGCTTGACGCAATTGCTAAACATAAGGCCTTAGTGATGAAGGACAATGATCTTGCTATGCTTCAGCATCATAGATCTGGTCATGGAATTTGATGAGCAGAAAAGGAAGAGGTCAACAAAAAGGAGGGCATGTTGCAAATCCATCCCATTTCCAAATAGCCATAGAAAGGAGAAACCTACATAATGTTATAAACTCCTTTTTCATGAAGCAATTATCCACCCCATAAGAGATGCATCCACCTCTATAGGAACCATGAAAGAGGAAGAAGCAAATAGAATGTACCAAACACACAACATGGAAAACAAAGCACCCCCACCTTCTCAGGGATGAGAATAGTCCTAAAACATGCTACAGTCCCCAACCAAAAACCTTAGGCTATTACGAGCTCTTGAAAATGATCAGTAAACAACAAGCCACAAGAAAAAAAAAATGCTTGCATTTACCAGCTAAAATAGATAGTCCAAATAAAAAGATGAAAATAAAATTGAAAGTGTTAGCAACTTCCATCATGACATAGTCCAAAACCATCGATCTCAAAAATGGCATCCAAAGAGATAAATACCATTATCAAAGCCAAAGGCTTAGAGAAGAATCCCAAAAACATAGGAGTACAATACCCCATCTTCAGTATTTCTCGAAACCAAATGTAGCCACCAATGAAGACCATCATAGTGTCTTTTCTCTCACCTAAAATGGTGAAAATCCCGCCCCTACAATAGTCAGTAGAAAAAATCATGACAACCTGATGAGGACTAGCAAAAGGTTCAGTTGCAAAATTTACCACAAACTTCAAAAGATCCATCTTAGCAAGAAAAAGACTGCATTCCATGCTCTTACTAGAGCCCACCATACCTCTGAACACCACATACCTACAACCACTACCCATGCATACTCGACCACCACTAGCAACCGAGTCACACACCAGTTCTTCTTTGCACAAAATCCCAAGGAAATCCCATAAAAGGTAGCCTCCTCCACCACTCTTGAACATAGTATCCAACAACCCAAAGAAACAGAGCAAAAATCCCCATACGAATACAACTATTCCTAAAAGCGCCAACAAAAACTTGCTTCAAACCAAGAGAACATAGTATCCAACAACCCAAAGAAACGGGGCAAAAATCCCCATATGAATACAACTATTCCTAAAAGTGCCAACAAAAACTTGCTTCAAACCAAGAGAAACCCCATGCACAATCAATCAAAATGTGTAAACTACCCCAACAGACCAACACACACAACATGAGCGACAAAAATATCAGAAAAAAAAAACACAATCATTGTCCACCACCAAAAATACTAGCTAAGGGATGACCAAAATTGGGTAAAGAACAACAGAGCCTGTACATAGTTTTAAGAAGAAAAAACCAATGAAACTTTGTCCCTAGTGCTCCCTAGCCACAAAGAGAACCCACCAAAACTAGGTACTCAATGAAATGCCCACCACATATGAGTTTCCATACATGGACTAAGGCATGAGACTTGACCAAGAGGCCTAGAAACTAGCAAAAAGGATGGAAAAAAAAGCAACAGTATTCACTCCATCCCATTGCCAAAACTTGGACAGAATAGGCACACAAACTAAACCATGTTCACCTATGAAAATGATGTCCCCCAAGCCCAACATATCGTCAATAATCAAGATGAAGTCCATGCATGATGGGGGAAAGCCCAAATGTCAGATGCATGCAAGAATAATGAAACCCTAACATTCGCAGCCACCATACAACAATAACCAAGGGACTTGACCATTTTCAATAGGAAAGGCACAGGGGCATACATCAAGCTATGCCAATAGAAAGGGAGGAAAACTAAATGTCCTCCTACCGCAGGAGAAGGCCCTCTGCAGCCAAGCTCTAGATGTAAAAAATTATGCCACTCAAACCCAAAGGGGCAAAGGCCGAATAGGCAAGGCTTGAGCCCATTACAAAAGTAACAAAAGGGCTCAGAACTAACAACGCCAAGCTCACAATCACAAGCAAATGCTCTCAACTATAGAAACACCTCCCCAATTCTCTCAAATCCACTCAGATCATCATCCTCATTTGAATCCCCATTCTCTACGTCTTTAAAATTTGAAAATCCCCTATTCCCACTAAAACGCTCCATTTCTCTCTTTTAATTTCTTTTACCTATACAAATTTAAATATTTGTAAGTAAAATACTACTTTTATTTAAATAGAAATATTTAAAATATCTATTTTAGTAAACTATTAATTATAAAATTGTTAAATTTATTAATATAAATTATTAATAAATTTATTTTACCAAATTAAAATTTTAAAAAAATTAAGTTAATATATTTTAAATAGTATTAATTATTAATTAATAAAATCGTAAAAAATGAAAAAAAACAAAAGATAAGAAAAAAACAAAAAATAATATTCACAAAAGTTAAAATCACAAAAGAGAAAGCATGTCAGTTTTTCGAAAAATACAAGGAAAGATTTATCTATAAAAAGTGGACGTGAACGGAAGACCAAAACGGAAACAGCAACCCAAAGGGTAAATTTCAAAATGAATACGGTAAAAGAGAGGTTTAATTCCTTTTAATGGGTGCTTAAAAGCTTGCGTGTACAAATCAGTTTTCAATGGTAGGGACGCAACCCTTCTCTCAAGACCTCCAATTGTTATTTATATATCCTCATATTTCTTCGTTGACAAAGAATTGCATCGATCTATCCCTCTTCTTGGTGAAGTGATTATAAATTTGCAGACTTCCATTCTTTGAAAAACTCTTTTTTCCAAAGAAAGTTGGTGCAGAGTATCACATTTAGGTATGAAAATTCCATCAATTGTGATCTCATATATACAATCCCTAGTATAAAATAATATTTTTGATAATATTTTATTAGGTGTTTAATTTGACACATAACTGTTAATCTTTGTGCAGTGATATCTTTTTTCTTCGAAATTACAATTGCTTTGACTGGTTTTGTAGGAGTTGGAGAAATATGACCAAGGGAAAGGGAATGAAGGCAAAGGGCAGTAAGAAGCAGGTAAAATCTCAACCTTTGGGCAATTTAAACAAATGCAAATGGTTACATGGTAACTAATAAAGGTGATTGTACAACAAATTTGCAGAGCTTTAGCCAACAAACACCAATTACAGTAATTGTAAAAGATGACAGAGAAGCGAGCAAAAGTGATGAGGTGACAAATTTGAAAAGCTTGAATGACCGTTTAGTGACTACAATTACCAATGATAGAAAAGGGCTGAAAAATGAGGTCAATGAAACAAGAGTTTTGAGCCTGAAACATGAAGAAGAGTGCATTCAACTAAGGCAGGAAAAAATAAAATTGGAGGACGAGTTGAAAGAATTGAATAATAGGAATGAGGAATTACATGCCAAAATGACTGAAAATGGCTGCCTTTGGGATACTCGTAAGGCGAAATTAGAAAGTAGAATAGTAGATATGCAGAAAAAGCTTAATGAAACAAAGATTTTGGCCCACAATAATCAAGTCTTATGCAATGAAATAAGTAGAGAAAAAAGTGAGTTGGAAAATAATTTTAATCAATCCATTAATGAAGCTAAACAAGTACAGGAAAAAATAGCAGAAGAAAGGCACATGTGGGATATATGTAAGAGAGAATTTGAAGTTGTAGTTGCAAAACTGCAAAATGAGCTTAATGATGTGAGAATGTTAAGCCAGAAGCATGAAAATTTGTGGTCTCAAACAGAACAAGAAAAAAATGAGTTGGAATATAATTTTAATCTATCCATGGATGAAGCTAGACAAATTAAGGAAAAAATAGCTGAAGAAAGGCACTTGTGGGATACTTGTAAAGAAGAATTTGAAGTTACAATTACAAAACTGCAAAATGAGCTCAAGGAAGCGAGAATGTTGAACCAGAAGCAAGAAGATTTGTGGTATCAATCAGGAGATGAAAAAAATGAGTTGGAAAAGACTCTTGTAGTGCTACAGAATGAACTTGATGAAACAAAGATTTTGAGAGGGAAAGACCAAGAGCTGTGTAATGTGCTAAGAGAGGAAAACAATCGGTTAGGAAATAAGTTGAAACAATGCAATGACATGATTGGGGAATTAAATACAAAAATTAAAGAAGACGAGCTATTGTGGGTTAGTAATAAGGAGGATTTAGAAAGAAGAGTTGCAGGTCTGCAGTATGAGAAAGAGATAATGATCCAGGATTATAAATCTCTGCGCACCCATTTAACAGATGAAAAAGAAGATTTGGAACACAAACTGAGAGAATGCAATGATAAGAATAATGAATTGCATGCACAGATGACAGAAGATTGCCTCTTGTGGGAAGCTTGTAAGGCAAAATTTGAAGACTCTATTGCAGGGCTGCAAAATAAGCTTGATTTGATGACTAATGAAGGAAGAATTTTGAGCCAAGAATATGTACAGTTGTATATTGAATATGAATTTTTGAAGACACAGTTGGGCGATTATAATGACATACTAAGCTCTATGGAAGATGAAACATGGAGTCTAATGTCTCTCTCAGAGAGCAAGGCAAAGACAGTTGAAGCCCTGCAAACTCAAGTGCAATCGATCGCCCATGAACAAACACATTTGAGAAAGAAATATGAAGAACTGACACATGAAAATGAATCTCTGAAGTTGAAATTGGAAAATTGTGATCATAGATTTGATTTAGTAGAAAATGAGAGGAACTCACTTAGATCTATGTTAGCAAGCAGGGAGGGGGCTTTGATTCAAGAAAAAGGTTCAATAAAACAACAAGTCCATGAACTTCAAAACAAATTGGGTACGTGGGCTAATGATTACAAAAGGGTTTCCATTGATGATAAGCTTGATTCAGCAACAGGGGAGAGGCAGTTACTCACATCTCTAATAGAAATCAGTGATAAAGTAATGGAAGATCTGGTTACAGAGAATAGAACAGTGAAACAGGAATCCCTTCAACTTGATAAAGTAAACCAGGCTTTGATTCAAGAAAATGGTTCGTTGAAACAGCAAGTCCATGAGCTTCAAAACAAGTTGGGTATGTGGGCTAATGATTACAAAAGGATTTCCGCTGATGATATGCCTCATTCAGCAACAGGGGAGAGACAGTTACTCTCATCTCTATCAGAAACTAGTGACAAAGTGATGGAAGACTTGGTTACAGAGAATAGAATAGTGAAACAAGAAGCCCTTAAACTTGATCAAGAAAACCAACTATTACAAAAGGACATATTTACTAAAAAGTCATTACTTCACACAAAAGATGGAAAAATTACAAAGATGAATGCAAAAATGATCGAACTTAAGAATGCGATTGAAGTGTTAGAAGAGATTGGAAGAAAAAATACCAAAATACTGAAAGAATCTGGAGGTCTTCTAAGGGAAGAGCAAGTGAAGAGAAGAGAAAGTGAGGAGAAAAGGAAGAAGGGTAGTGGGAGGGTTTCAAATCAGAATGAAACGACCTTCATTGGTAATTTGAAGTCTTGCATTCTTCCAGATATTAGCAAGTCTACTGTAAGCAAATGCTCATGTACTGGCGCAAAACGTATCGTTCTCCCTTCAGATGTACTACTTTGTGGTTGTACTTATGGCTGGTTTGGTGGGATAGTATAAATAACCACCCTGTGAGAAATGTATTATCCAATTCATCCTTACGTTTTTGTGAATTCTGATTGATGTATACTACAACAATTCCATCATTGCGATAGATTGCAATATTCTAAAAATTCATTTTAATTTTTTATTTACGAGATATCATATTTTATAATTGATGTACAGTCTTGAAGTTTTTGAATTCTGGTTGTATACTCCAATAGTGTACAAATGTCACATAGTTATGCATAAAGTGGAGGTTTTGAGACCAAATTTGGATCAAAACCTCCAGTACTTTAGCATTTTTATATAGAATTATTGACGAAGAATATGGAAGTACTTAAGTCTTAGATTTTATGTTCATTCGACTATGACATAAGTCACCATTATATTAGAACCTTAGGTTCTAGTGAGTGAGTGGTATTAGATTCTAGTGAGTAGTATTAGACTATTAAAATAATTATGTCTTGCTTACAGTCATTTCATTTCAATATATTGAACCCCATATTTGTTCTGACAAATATTATACTTTAAATTAATATTTGGATATATTTTTAAATCTATAAGCATTCGTATTTCTGAAAAATTTAAGATAGCTCATTAAAATGTGGTGACCTGATAACCTGATGGCATCTTCATTATGCTATACTAATAAAAAATATTAAAAACCAGTGTAAGGAAGCCTCTAAAATAACCAGGAAAAAAATGAGAAACATAGTAAACTTTGCATTGTTTACATTTTTATTTAAAGGATTGTTTCTGGAATGTATATTTTTGTATATACAGTTGATTTTAGAAGCAGTCTTCCAAATTCTACATGGACTAGAAAATCATGCCAATTAACGTTTTTTTTCACTTTTTAGTACTACACACAATTGCTTGTGCTTATCAGAAAAATATTTATTCACTTCAGCAGGGACAAAACATAAAATATATAGGGCTATCACTCATCATTCCTATAGCTTTTAAAGGTACAATATATTAGCTGTGTTGAACCCAATTTACATATAGTACAAAAGGACACCAAAAATGTTTAATGATCTTAGAAGACTGCAATGCTCAATAGTTGATGGCATATGAACTATTTTATAGAATAAGGGTAGACATTTGCATTACTGAGGTCAATTTGTGTAGAGCATTAGTGGAAATGAATGTGCTTGGCTTGGGCTTAAACATGAGAAAAACTACTATATTGTGCAGATCATGAGACAGAGGGCTACCCATATGAGTTTATCTAGATATGGGAAGATATCCATTGCCAAAGGCAATAAAAATAGAAGAGTTAAAATATTGTATTGAGTTTATCTGGATATGGGAAGATATCCATTGCCAAAGGCAATAAAAATTGAAGAGTTAAAATGTTGTATTGAGGGAAAATGTAGCAGTGAAGGCTAGAAGCTCCCAAATGGAAGAGAATTTGGAGATACACAACAGTAGAGTAGAAAGCCATATGATATAACATTACAATGGATGAGGCAGATAAAATAATGAAAAACAACAATGCAATGCAAGATAGAATCAAGATAATATGGATGCACAAATGCTAAATTACAGAAACAAAAATGCAGGAACATTAAAAAGATAGAACATATCACTTCAGTCACAAGATAATGTCCAACCTTCTATGGTTTTATCATTTATGATATGAGAGATGGCCACTGTAAATATTATGCCCTTGGCCTTGGATACACTTTACATGCCCTTCGCCATTTGAAGAGGCATGCCTCTTTCATAAGCTGCACTAATTGTTTGAATAGTAATTGGTACTTTGAATGGTAAGTTGCAAAACAAATACAAGAATTCTTTGAAGTTTTGTAGCTTTACATTATGTTCCTATACAATGATAAAATGTTAGCTTTTAGCATGTTTTTAAGTTCTACAATATGTTCCTATATAATGAGAATATGTCAGCTTTTCAGAATAGGAAGGCCTTGGTGGTCTTTGCTGAAAACAATTCACAGAATGAAGAAAGCATTTTGTTGACAAAATGAAGAAAGCCAAAGCAAGGCTATACACAAAACATAAGCCATAATTTTCTTCCCATCATGTAATTTGTACCATATGATCAAAATGATTTGCAAAATGATCTGCAGCATTTCTAAACAATGCTAAACATTAAATTCATTGGAAGGACTGGCAAGCCCTGTTATGTATCCTTCACATTCAACATGTGATGCCTATTTCTGCCTTGAAAATCTATACTGTGGTATGAAGGTGAGTCTGCATTGGATAGTAAACTGTATTTGGAAAGTTTGGGTGGTTGACACCATCAGGGAAGGTCTGAGCCTCCAAGGCCAAGGCTGAATATTGCCCATAAATTGCACCTCCTTTTCCAACAGTTCTCGTCAGCATATTGGAACTGTAAAATTGCAAGCTCGATGCATTTGTCCAGATATTTAGAATCCAACCACTGAAATCATCTTTGACTCTCACAGTGTGTCTCAGATGATTCTTCTTTGGAAGATCCAGAACCATATTTATATCATAACCCCAGGCACATTATAGATTCTGCTCCTAACAATAGTTTCCCTATTAAAATTATAGAGGGTTCCATGTACAGGCAGAATATCCCCTGTTAGAAGAAGATGTTGATCCACTGGACTATAATTGTGAGGTCATATTTTCACTTTGTTATCAAGTATGGTCCTGCCACTATTTTGGCCTACAAGGTTCCAATAAGTATGCTGAGCCAAGCACACAGGGGCAGGCATATTCATAGGTTTGGCCTTCATAGCAACCGCTAGCTCCTTATTTCCAATCATAGTTTAAGTAACAGATACATCAAGATCACCAGGGAATCCTATGAACCAAAAACCAACAGAATCTGCATTCAAAATGTAGAACTCCCTGTGGAAAAAAAAAACAATTTTCCTGTATCATGTATAACCAAAGCCTCTCTAAACCCTGCAACTAAACTAAAGGGGGAACACTTTTACAAAGCAACTCAATGGCAGATAGCCATTGAAATCTGCAACTGAAAGGGGAACAATTTTCCAGAGCAAATCAATGGTAGACAGCCATAGAACTCTGCTAATCAGTTTTGTGTAATCAAATATGCATTTCTTAAAAGAGATGATAACACTTGAACTATGAAGAAATCCATATGATTCTTACCTTTCTCTCCATCACAACTGTGGTAAGTGAACTGAATAGAAGGTTGAGCTCCCTCTCTAATTTTTTCTACCTTCCATGAAACCTTGTCAAATCCAATTTCCCCCCTGTTACAAAACCAAATCAGAAAACATGATCTAATCCAACAAAGCATTTACACTATTACATCACCTTAATATGCGAAAGGACTGAATGCAGGAAGAAACTAACTGACCACAGAGCGTATTATTCCCATCATTGGCAGGTAGAAGGTACACTTTTCCGTTGAAAGTGGACTCTGCATCCTTGATTCTGTTAGCTATCGGCCCCACAATTGTGCCAAAACAATGGTCCAAAGTGCCATTCTGTATGCAAAAGTTTTTGGATTAAGGTATTACATTTTATGAAAGATCTCTCAATCTCAGGAAAAATACATCAAATCAGACACTTGCCTTATACGAATGAGGGAGTCAAAGCCAAGAACGATGTCTCCTAGATTCTCTTTATATTAATAACATCATTACTTAAACAAAAGCATGAACAAACCAACCCTACCTCCCCTGTTTTTTTCAATACAAAAACTTTATGAATGTAGCTGAAAAAGTGAATGGACCCTTACAGAATCATTATGCGTGTGACGAAAATTCCATGAATTAAAGTTAAACCCTCTTCCTCTGTTAGGATTGAAAACAAAAATTGTAAGTACATATGCATAATGATGGATAGTCCATGTGGATAGTGACATTTACGAGTGACATATCCAAATAACAAAGTGAATTAAATCTAGTAACATGCATACAAATTATGTTTACAAATAAAATCACATTACAATGAGGTTTCAATCTTTTCAATAGATTAAACCTTGGCTTTCTCAATTGCACATATGTTTAGCCTTGATTCTTTAAATAGTTCTATGGTTTTCTTTCCTACACACTAAACTCAAACATCAATAGTCCAAAAACCTTATACCGGTGACTTGCAAGAGTTTATTGTGTTAGAGGCTCATAGAGAACCTTATGCAACTCACCTATGAGTTAAGAAGTTGCATGTTGATTTGAGACAGTTGTATCATTGGCCAAGCATGAGATTGCAGATCACTAGCATAGTTGCTAGATACCTAGAGTGTCATAGGGTGAAGGCAGAGCATAGTCATCGAGGTGGGCTCTTGCAGCCACATGAGATACATGAGTGGAAGTGGGATACTATCTCCATGGATTTTATTGTTGGTCTCCCTATGTCCTCTTGTCGTCATGATTTCATCATGGTGACAATCGACACATTGACAAAATTCACCCACTTCTCACCTATCTGTACCACATTCACATCACCAGCAGTGGCACAGGTGTTCTTGCGAGACATTGTTAGACTTCATGGCATTCCTCGTAAGATCGTCACAAATAGAGACTCTTTTTTTACATCCTCCTTTTGGAGAGAGCTTCAGGCAACATTGACCACTAGGCTCAATTTTAGCACATCATGCCAACCTCAGACAAATGGATAGACAGAAAGGGTTAATGAGGTTTTAAAGGACATGTTGTGTGTGTATGTGATGGACCATCAGGTCAAGTGGGAGGAGTACCTTCATCTGGTCAAATTTCCTATAATAATGGGCATAATTCCTTTATAGGTATTCCATCATATTAAGTCTTGTATGGTAGACCATGCAGGCCACCACTAAGTTGGGACAAGATTGAGGATAGAGTATTTATTGGACCTCAGTTGGTCAAAGAGATGGAGTAGTAGGTGATTTTGATTAGACAACGTCTTAGAAAGGCTCGTGATAGATAGAAGAAATATGCAGACGCGAAGAGAGTTGATTGAGAGTATATGGTCAGAGACAAAGTTTTCCTGAGACTACACTTGCATAAGAATCCAATTCATTTTGGAAAGGTCTCTAAGCTAGTGTCTCACTTTGTTAGACCTTTCGAGATCTTGGAGAGGATAGGACTTGTTTCTTTTCCTTTAGCCTTGCCACCCAGCCTATCATGCATCCACAATGTGTTTCATGTTTATGTGTTACAAAAATATATTTATGATGAGTCTCACATTATAAATTGGGATGCCTTACAGGTGGAGTCGAATGGGCAGCTAGCCTTGGAGCCCATTCGCATTTTAGCCTAACGGACCCTAGCACTTCAAAGAAGAGAGCTAGACCAGATTAAGGTCCAGTGGGATTGTTACGATGAGGTCATGACTTCATGGGAGGATGCAACATAGATGAGATCACAATACCCATATTTTTTTTATGAACTCCAGAAAGAAGTTCATGCCTAGAGGGGGAGGATGTGAGGCCTCACCCCGACCTATCATAGCACTATTGATACATTCACATTTTGATACCTTATGATTTGATATTTTGATGCACTTTTGATTGATTTGACAGTGACTCATGTTATTATGTCTTACGATGATGATTATATTATGTGGATTCTATTTATGATGCAGATTAAAACCTAGATCATATTGTTGATTTTGTTAAAAATGCTCAGATATGTATTTTGATGAGAAAGACTTAATCATGGTTAGATTTAATTATTGCATGGATTATGTCTTAAAAGTTAAGAAATAGTATTGATGATATGTCATGATGGTAGAATTCTGCAAATACCATGTTGAGCTTTACTTTAATGAAAAATGTAATTAGAAATTGAATTATGCATATTGAAAAATGTTTGGAAATTATGTAATACTGAATTGTATGTATTTATATGTGATGTTGTTCCTTAGACTACTAATGCTCGAGTTTAGTGTGTAGGAAAGAAAAACATGGAACTATTCGAGAATCAGAGTTAACCATATGTGCAATTGAGAAAGCCAAGGTTTAATCTTTTGAAGAGATTGAAACCTCGTTGTAATATGATTTTATTTGTAAACGTAATTTATATGCATGTTACTAAATTTAATTCACTTTGTTATTTGGATATGTCACTTGTAAATCTGAAGTGTATTTTATGGTGTCACTTGACATTTGTGATGTCCATGTGGATAGTGACATGTCAATTAGGGTTTTGGCAAGAATCACCCAACTTAATAGGATATTTTATTAACCCCACTTGCATGTAGATGTTGTGTAGGGTTCACATCAAGTTGAAATTTAGATTCAAACTCAAGTTGAACTTTAGAGGGGTTAAAAGTGACCCTAGGGTGCATTTTTTGTCAAAATTAGCAAACCATGTTGTGGAGGGAGGTTGGCCAACCTAGGCTATGTGTGTGGGATCACCACATGACCTTGTTGGCCATGATACCCCTCGCATGGTAACATTCATGTCATAACCAACATGTTCCCCATATTTGTGTACTTTAGGTGTTCTAAAAAAAAATGTGTGTTTTTGCATAGTTTTTTTTTGGGCATGACAATGATATTACCCCATAACTTGGTGATTTTATACTCTAGTTGCACTTCTTTAAATTTCCACTTCATGGATTTTGTGGAGGACACTATTGAGTAGTAAAAATAATATAGTTTGAATTTAGATGAGATTAGAAACCCTTAAACTTAAAAATTAGGATTTTCAAATTCTATATAAAAAATATTTAGTGAGGATTTTTTGTGAATTTAGGATTTTTAATTGGATTTTATTTCTTGTGTAATATTTAACCTTATAGGAGGTTTCCCTATGGAATTCTATGGTAAAATAATGCATATATCCATATATAGTTTAGCTAGGGATATAAATTCATTTTTTTAAATTTCATATTACAATTTTATTTGGATCTCAAAGTACTTATGTAGTTGTAGTTTCAATCTTGGTAACAATGTGCTATTTTTCACTCTTCTATTTGTAATTTTTCATTATGTCTTTTAACTTTTAGTGATAATATGTATGTATGTATGCAAACCCTATTACAAGAAGGGGGTAGATAAGTCATTAATGCTTTTGGAGAGGCATTTAGATGAAAAGTTGTTTCCATTTCATAATATATTACATGCAATATGGAGAATGCATGGGATTTTCTTTATTATTTTAAAAATTATCCAAGCAATTCCAGGATTTAGGTCTTGGACCGGTTTTGTAAGAAAATACAAACCAAATGAATGCATATATTAAGCTTAAAAATATATATACAAATGCACTTCTAAACTCCACAAAGTTAATATTTTAATAATATTTTCAATTAGTCATGGAGATGTGAAGTCTTTGGATTACTACTATTTGGATAAAAATTTCATTGGAAATAATGTTCTTCAACTTACCAATTTTAGCTTGAGAGAAATTTGTCTTAATGTGGTTATTGTAAAGTTTCCATTGGCATGTGAACAACTTTTTTTTAGAATATCCACATGAAAATATCTTGTTGGATATCAATTGCCGTAAGTGTTTTTAAACATTTCCTCATTATTATTTTTGCTAAAGATTTATTTGTGGGAAATTCATTTGCATGTGGACAAAAGTGAGTTTTGGAATTCAATTAGAAATATTCAATTTGATGTTGGATTTTTACAAGCTTATTTTAAGAAAATTTTCAAATAATCCAATGTGCTATTAACTTTTTTAGGATTCTCAATCTACATATCATATCTTCTTGGAAGGGTAAAGTCTACAAGAAGATTTCTCACTTCCTTTAAATTTTGTAAATAATTTTAAAAAGAAACTTAGACTAAATTTTGATCTTTTATCGAATCAAGGGGATATTAATACTTGTAAATTGGTATTTTAGGGATTCTAAGTAAAATTGGGAGATAAACATTTGGAAATCAATTCAAAGAAGAAAAAAAAGGTGCTTATTTTTTCCAAAAGAAAATTGTGTCATGTTGTGAAAGGCATAACACAATTTTTTTATTGCATTAGCAAGTGTTCAAGCTATGTGGATCAAAAGTATCATGGAAGATCTATAAGGAAATCCAACTTCTACTTATTGTAATAATCGCAACACTATTGCAATGACCAAGAAACCTATGTTAAATTTAGACACGCAGAACTTCAACATCATTTCATTCAGGACTTAGTTCAAGATGGCTAAGTGGAATTACAAGAAAAAAGAGGAAGGGGGAATGGAAAAGTAAGGGAAGGAAGGGAGCTCAGATACAAAAGGTGGCTAAAGGAAGAAAAAAGAAGAATAGAGAGGTAGAGTAGGGGAGTTGAGTCAAACAATTGAGAAGGAGATGCCCATTAGAGCTTAGATTCTAGCCACCACTCAATTAAGGTTGGATGGGGACCCTGGTTGTGGATAAGAATGGCCTCTTTGAGTTTTCTATTGAAGTGGTTATCATCTTGGTTAAGATTTGGGATTCTTCTAAAAGGATATAGTGTTTGGTTTTTGTGGAATTCTTGGCAAGGGTCAATTTGAGGATTTTCTCACGTTTGATGTGTACCCAATGTTGTTTAATCCTAGTGCTAACTGAGTGACCCATCTCACCTATATAGGGAGTACTAAGAGAAAATACCACTTTGTAAACACTTGGGTTGATAAGATGGTCTATGGAGTCTATGGGCGAAGGGATACAAATTTCAATAGTGCAAAAGGATTTGAAGGATAATAAAATGCCCTTTTTGAGTAGGATTTTGGCAATCTTGTTAGAAATACCTTCAACATGAGGAAGGAAGACAATGAGGCTAAATGGAGGGAAATATCAAGATGATTAGGAATGTAGTTGGAATTGACTTTCTTGATAATCCTAATGACATGTTTCTTTTTATCTTATTTTAGAGGGAAGTATTGGATCTGGTGGGAAATATATTGTTGATGTTATTTGCATCACAAATAGAAAAGGCACGAGATGCCAAATTTTAAAGGATACTAAATTTTTGGCCAATATGGTGAGGAGAAGAAGAGTGGAGGTATAATTCAGTATGGGTGGCTTTATGGTAGATACTACATGCTAAAGTGTTATTTGGGTTTCTAAGGAGAAGAATGCCAAGGAAGAGAAGTTTCTTATTGGTTTTAATTTTTTTGGTAAAAGAGATATGTAATAGTAGTACTATACAATATGTGCACCAAGATGGTGAATAAAAGTGGGGTATATATAAGTGGCCACATTTTTCTAAAATTGTAGACACCTAAAAATTCATTAGAAAATAAAAGTATTTTTATTTTCCAAAAACCCCTGATGACATCATCATTTATTAATTTATTTATTTTTATGCCATTAAATCCTCCTATTTTAATTAAACATCTTTAATTAAAGAATCCCTCTCCAAATCATTTATATCAAGTTTGAATGATTTTTCCCTATTTATTAATTATTAATTGATAAATTGACCAAAAATCTATTAAATAAATAAAATATTTATTTAAATCCTAAAACCTTAGAAATGTTCTAGAAATCCCTAACCTCTTCTAGAATTTCCTAAACTCACCCTAAACCTGATTAAAAGGTGATTCCTACCCTTTTTAGCCTAAACCCTCAACCTTTGACTTTGGGTCAAAACCCCTCATAAATGAGCCTTACATGCTCATAAATTCTTCTTACATCCTCATTAATGCTCTTACAAGCCATTAATGAGACCCATATCTCTTCTTCCACTCATGTTCCCCTTTGCACACTTCCCTAGTATTGCTCACACATGTGTGAGCAACCTTAGCCAAGATTAAACCTTACCATACTCCAAACTCTACCCCAAACCTTACCTCTGACCCTAACTCTCCTTCCTAACCCAAGCCCTTAGGAAAAATCCTATAAGTAGTCTCTCTTCCAAGAGAAAATTAATTTAGTTAGCTTTCATCTTCATGCATTGTTATCATGCTTAAATATATCTAGACTTAGCATAGCATTTAGCATATATGTTAGATTAACTCTAATTTGTGCTTTCTAAATCATCCTAGAATAGCTTAATGGATTAATCTTAGTTCATATTTCAAGATTTTCTAATCATTTAGCATCATATCATCTCTCATTTGGATAAAATCAATCTAACTTAAGCATCCTTGCATCAATCCTCATCTTAGCATCATTAGGATCCTTGAGGCCTTAGGGGCAAAATAGGTGTTCTATACCTAGTTTTGTGCCACTATGGAGTTCTCATGGTCCCTAATCTATCAAAATCCCCCCTAATCATCATTAGGGATATGCTCCATGTGTTTTGAGAGCACACCCACATCCCTTCTATTAGAGAAAATCAAGCAGTGCTTAGATGCATCTGTTCTGGCTCAATCTGAGGTGGCTTGGTTTTTATGTTTATGTTTTGGACTAATATAAATACTAGATTTAAATCTAATGTTTTCCTTGTTTACGCTTGTTCTGAACAGATACAGATCAAAACCATGGCTTACAGAAATCAACTAAACCTAAACTTGGAGGAGAAACTTGAGACTCGTGCACTCAAAGTTTGAGATACAAAAAGAACAAGAATTGAAGTGTACTATAAATCTAGTTTCCAAAATACAAAAAAAAAATGGATAAGATTAAGGGGGTCAAATATTTATCGCGCAAGAAATGTGTTCCTATTTTTTTAGCAAAACATTTAACATGGTGTCTTATGTGTGAGTAAAAAATGATATAGTTTCATTTAGTATTATGAAAAACCCTTTAGTAGAATGATAATTAAGAGAGTACTATAAGTTGTGTACTTTTTAAGTAAGTTTTTGTTCAATTTGTTTTTCCAATTTTTCAAAGTGGATGTATCTTGAAAATTGGATACCTATTTGTGTAAGTCAAATAAAATACACCGAACTAATCAAAATTAAATTTTGTTGAAATTATTCTATGTTGTAATTAGTAAATTAAATAAATATATTGTTATGCTTTGCAATGTGAAAAAGAAATCTTACATAAACGTCCTTGGCGAGGGTAGGGTTTTTTCTCTTGCTCGTGATAACAATGAATGACAGGTTGTTAGGAGTCGAAGGGCCAAGAGGGATTTGAACAATCGAGCCATGGATGATTTTAATGGCAACATAAGGAAGGGAAGTGGCAGGGGTTTCAACAATCAAATATGGGCAATCCCTATCACATCCAAGATTTCAAATTTTTCTCTAATCAAATTGCATTAGGTAGAATGCAAAATATATCCACATCTTCATAAATGGACAACTCGCGACTTGGTCTCTCAGCTCCTTCTCGCAACCCAACCTCCAAAAGGTTTCAAAACCATAAAAGTAGTGCTTTTGGTTCCTGTCGAAGGGATACTTTATCCTTGGAAAATATTTCTTGCAAGAATATCTCTTCTAAACATATTAATTGTATCATTCAAAGCCCTAATGGGAAAGGTGAATCTTGATATACTCACATAAATAAAGTAGTGCAAAATAAAAGGAATATCAAGCTCACATTTAAACCTATGCAAAATAGACCCTAGAATTAAGAATTTTCAATCTACAAATCACAGAGGGATTGCCTCTACTGTAGTGATTAAGAATATATTTATAGATGGTATGTGGGGTCATTGTAAAAAAAAGGTCTTTTTGTGAAATGGTGTGGATAGGGGCTCCCTATGAAAAGCATTGTTGGATGATAAAAGTGGGAATATGCGGGTTAGGTAAGTATCACTATCCTTCCTTGCGATTTCTTGTTCATTGACTATAACTTGATGAAACCCTAAAAGTTGAATTTTTATATGAAAATCATGTTTTTTTATAAAGGATAAAATCTTAAATTCATTAACTACTTAGTAGCCAAAATTTGATCCTAGAAAACATTACCAAGAAAAGTTTTGAAATGGGTAGTTGACCCAACCTACTAGTGGAATTAATACATAGTGAAATACTCATGAAAATAGGAGATCTATGGGGAGGTTTTGTAGGGCTAGAAGAAAATTTATTTCTTTCCTCTAAAGTAAAATTTTTAAAGCAGATATAGATATTAATTTGATGCACCCAATACTGTTAGAATTGATCATAGAAAATGAAACATATTTCATCAAACCTGTATTTTACCAAGGTCCCATTCATGGTAATGCAACATGAATAACATTAAGCACCAAGAGGCTAGGGTTAATAATGAAAATAAAGTAAAACAAACAGAGAGAGTTAACATTTGACTTAATGAGGAAATTAGAGGATTTATTATGAAAAGCTAGAAGGAAAACCCAAAATATTTCCATCATCCTTGCTCTCAAGAAGATCTAAGAAAAAAATTATTAGGTAAGCCCTTACAACATGAGAGTAACAATGAATTGTTGTTGATTAACCGGGATCTTAAGGAAAATACAGAGCCCAAGTTAGCAAATATCTTTCAGGAATCTAGGACATTAGATGTTGAGGAGGAAGAGATAGTGGAGAACAAGATCATCGATGCCCCCATGGTGGTGAATTTCATTCCTATGATTGAAGGAGACGATAAGGAAAATGATATTTTAGGAAAAGAGGAAGTCATTAAGGATAATCTTGATTTATCTCCTAATACATGAGACATAATTCTAGAGGTCCACAATTCTATTGATAATAGGTTGGCAGATAGAGAGAGATAGAGACACAATTTGAGGAAGATGGAAATATTTATTTCCCATTGGGAGGATGTGACATAGAGGATGATATAAAATTAGGTTTTGAATACCTATTTAATGAGGTCTTAAATGATCTCCTTGAAGGGATTTTTGAGGATTTCCTTAATGAAGAAGAGATTTCCAATGAGAAATAATTCCCCATTAAAAAAATTATGGAGCTTGGAGAGCAAGAAAGGAATCAAGAAGTATCGGACAAGGAAATTATTGACTTAGGTAGGATGGAGATGGATTTATCTAAGGTACACTTGAGAATTGCATAATTTGGTTTATGCAAAGACACCCCTGAATGTGCAAAAAAGTAACAAGAAAAGGGGTAGGAAGTCCCTTTCATAATTGAGGGAAAAATATGGGTTTGCTAAAGATTGGACTAAGATCACAACTCTATTTAACTAGAAATAGGAAGGGCCTTCCCAAAAATCCATGAAAGTCAACACTTGGAATATTAGGGGCTTGAATGCACCTAATAAGAAGCATGTTGTGAAACACTACATCTATGTAACAAATGCTGAAATTACAATGTTACAAAAAACAAAACTCAATTACGATGACATTGTAATTTTTAAGAAGAAACTAGGCATATGGGATATAAAAGGAATCCCTATAGGTGGGGCCTTGGGTGGCTTAGAAATAGTTTTGGATCCTATATTAGTCACCTTCACCAAACAAGAATGTCACCAAAATCAGATGAGTGGTTCGGTAAGAAGTATAAGAAGTAACCTACAATTTTTATTGATTAATGTTTACAAGACAATACAGAACATGGAAATGAATGTGGTGCGGAAGGAGATAAAATAGTATTTGGAAAGCACATTAGAATAGATCTGTATCATAAGAGGTGATTTCAACATGATTCTTGATCCAAGATAAAAATGGGGTGGAATCACCAAAGAGAGTCAATCAACAACTAACTTTAGAAAGTGGATTCCTAAACAAATTTATTAGATATAAAAATAGTAAATGGTGAATTTGCATGGAACAATAGAAGGAAATACTTTAACCATATTGCTAAAAACTTAGATAGATTTCTCCTTAAAGAAAGCTGGGAAAACTTCCCTTTCAATCTTTCAACTAAAACCCTCTCGTAGTATGGTTTAGATCACTTTCCTCTTCTACCGAATATTTCTGAGCATACACACTTTAAGTGATACCCATTTAGGTTTGAAAAGATATGGCTTATGGATGAAAACCTAATAAAGACAATGGAAGAATGGTGGAAGGATGCTAAGGTAAATTGGGATCAAAATGACAGTGACTAAAATGAAGATAATTAAAAGTAAATTTCTTTTGTGAAATAAGAACCACTTTGGAAATAAATTTGAAACAAAAATGAGAATAGAGGAAGAGTTGGAAACTTTGAACAATGAACTGATTGACAAGGGAATTGATGTTGATCTTTATCTCAAAGAAAAGAAATAATCTAACATTTAAATCAACAATGATATAATACCTAAAATAAATTACGCTAATCAAATGCATCAACCATGTGATCACATCACATGGATAATCACATGATGACACCATGATGCAATCATAATATAATAACCATTGGCGCATACAATGCATTTTGAAAAATCACTCACATCATAAGATACATACCATCATAAACACAATACAAATCTATAAATGAGAATAAGAATAAACTGAACTAGTTGCATCTCATAATGCCAACAAAAGAATGACACAAAAATAGTCATCGAGTCATAAGATAAGCTCAAATAGTAACTTATGAGCAATAATAAGCATCTAGAGCCAAATTGAGGCACCGCCAAATATATCATCCAACAAAAAAGAGAATACATAAAGTTGAAACCACATCCATTATGATTTCATACATAAAGAAAAAGGGAGAGGCTCTACAAACAACAATCTCATACTTCGACATCTTTTCACAAGAACCCTTAATTTTTTCTTCCACACTTATTTTTACCGTAAAAAATCATAGAAGACAAATTGAGAATCTGATGAGGATGCCCCTTCACATCATCCTTAAAAATTCATCCTCATGTTACTCCACATTGCAAACCTTAGTGTCCTAGGCTCTCCTATATTGATGGTCCTTACAGTAAACTAGAAGTGCACTCAAATTGAACCATGTGAAAATTCACAAGCTTTCTTCATGATAGTTGACAAAATCTCCTATACTTTCCACTAGTGGTGTTAGCTAGGTAGGTGAGGGAATATGTTGATTCAAACTACAAGTTCCTAGTTGTCATGCCTTTTTGTGGGGAATAGAAAAGATCTACAACATGAAGAAGAAGAAAAATAAGGTAACTATGAACTTTTATTTCAATGAAAATTACTTCAAATATTGTTACCCTCAACCTCAACCACCACACGCATAGAAAATATTTTCACTACTAGGTAGAGTGATGAATCATGGGTTAAAAAATAAGCACATGTGCTTCATGTACATGACATCAATGAGAGAGACTGATCTTCAGATTCCTTCCAGTGTAATATTGTGGCCTTAGCCATAACAAATTTTCATGTTAATATTTTAAGTGAGACTCATATGTTATTCCAAAGTGCACATAAGTCCCTTGAGCTCATCTTCCGTGATGAATTTAGAAAGCCACTAAACACAATAATTTCAATGACCAAGATGGACTAGGTTGCCACTATCTCACATTATTATGATTCTTTCTTTAGGTGTGCAAATATTCTTTCTTACCACAGAGATTTATGCCTCATCAAAATCTGCTTCTATTTCAAAGACTCGTCAATGAACTTCACCAAAAAATTTGCTACTTCATGATGTTTTTATGCCCCACTGTGATTGGCCTATCTCTATTCTCATCCTTTGACACCATATAAAATTTAAGGTAGGATAATAAATGCCATAAATGATTCAATTAAAAATAATATGTACTTCAAATTTTTTAAAATTAAAGATATCATAATTATATAGGATTTTAGTCTCCTACATTATAGGAAACTCCCATAACAACTTACCCAAATATATTGAGTTATTTTAACAACTCGACAAATTCTTACCTCTAATTTACTAACCTATTCAACAAAAATTAATAAACCTTACAAATACTTATTAAATGTGCCCTGTGTGAACACTAATTCCGAATAATAGGCTCGACACATTCTATTTTCTTCTTCCCCTTTCATGGTTCCTATGGAGGTGGAGAATTGCTTCATGAAAAATGAGGTCTATAACATTATTTGGTCTTCTCCTTTCTATGGATATTTGGAAGTGGGATGGATTTGTGGTGTTCCCTCCTTTATGTTGGCATCTTCCTTTTTTTCTCCTATAGAGGTGGGATGCTCTTCTATTGATGTGGAAATAATTCTTGTAGATGTAGGGTGGATTCTCATTATGGGTGACGTTGTTTTGTACTATAGGATGGGTTTGGACACCATTTGGTTACCTAATGTGAAGGCTTTGGTAGCCTTTCAAAATCCCTTTATTAGACTGTGCCACTCTATGGGTTGTTGGTTGTATCTTTTTATTGTCCTTTTTTGGCCTTTGTATTGTAAGTGGCCAATTGCAACCTCTTATTCTCCAAGTAGCCTTCTTGAGGAAGACTATTTTCTTTATTGATAGTGTGCCATTTGTGCATTGATTTGTAACAACCAACACCTTTGTTGATGTGTTGTTATTTTATTGGAAACCTCTTAGCTGTGGTAGTTTAAGGGTCATCCCCCTTGATTGGTTTCTTTTCTCAATAAAAAATAAATATTTAATTATTACTTAATATTATCTAAAATTTAATTTTAAATTATTTATTTGGGAGAAGGTGGGGTTGTGTGAGAGACAAAAGCACTTCAATTTAGAATTGATTAGAAAAATAGCTATCTTCTATATAAATAAAGAATTTTTCTCATAAATAAGGTCTATATTTTATTTATTTATTAATAGATGTCATAAACTAATATTCTACCAAATAACATTTAAATATTAGTCAATATTACGTAAAATTTAATTTTTTAATTATTTAGACATTTGATGATGTAGATACCATGATGTAAAAATTAACTATTAGTGAGAGAACCCAAATACAATAACTCAAACATAAAACATGGCTAATTAACTTAAAAATTTGAAGCTTCTTTCAGACAAGGGCTCTACAACTTGTTGCTACCCTCTCTATTCCAATGGGAAGGTCGTCTCTATACAAGTGATCCCACTTGGCCTGGGTGAAGCCAACCTATGGTTTGTACAAGTTGCATTAAATTCCTTAGTGCCATGATGAGCAGATTTAATTGAGAAGTATATGTGAAATGAATTGGTCAGGATTTCTTCACTTGGAAATCATAAAGATTGTGGAAAATCATTCAAAGATATTTTTGAAGGTTCCCAGATTGGTCTGAAGAGAGTAAAATTTGTGGTATTGAATCATGAATCCTTGGAAGGAGATGCTGGAAATAGAGGATGAGGTAAGACCTCTTATATTGCTACCCTTGTTTTTATTTCTTATTCAGACATGACCATAACACTTAATTTTTTTTTAAAAGTGACTTAGAGATATTACAATTATCCTAGTAGTTCTAGACCCTAGCAAATTACCATCTCATAACTATATGAATAGCTGGTTGCAAAATGTGTGGATAAAAAAGCTAGGGTTTCAATTTTTTATTTGTAGGATGATTTAGCATGAATTGTTTATAATTTTATTCCAAGATGCTAAATATTAGAAAGATTTGACAAAAAAAGAATTTTGGAACATTAGTGTAAGATATAAAATATGGTTGGGGTCTAGAACACTAGGGGTTTGCCCATAAAAGAGACCCCAAAACCAATATTTTACACATACATGAAATTCTAATGATATGGAAAGTAAATCTAGAAGGCTAATATTGAAATAAAGAAATAAGATGTACTTACCTCCAAAAAAGAATCTACTGAAAACCCTGTCAGGCAATCTCCAAAACTGTTGATTAGCATGATCTTGAATGGAAACTGTGAGATCTACAAAACCCATAAATCTTTTTCTTTTCTAAGAAAGGTCAACCTTGACCCCAAAATGTCGACCTTGACCTGCACTACTTCGACGAAAATTCTGTTTGCAGATCCTGAAAGTTTTCTGAAAAGGGTATCCAGATCTACAATGCAATTCATTGTCTCGTACATGTACCTATGAGAAAAATCATTTTGTTTGTTGGGGGGGAGGCGTTTACCTTAGTAAAACCCCAATTTAGGAATTAACCTTGAAATTGAATTGAAATTATAGTAATAAACAAAGTAAATGAAACAATTCACCTTGCTTATGTTGAAACCCTTGTGGAGGATTCAAATCCTTGAATCCACAAGTATGGATGCTCCAAATGAATGTATAATTGAATGTAGGATGTCTCAAATCAATTGTCTTTAGATCTTCAATACCAATCTTGAATGGATCTTGGAATAGGAAGAAGCTTGAATGGATGGATGGAGAAATCTTTAACAAGAGGGCTCCATAGAGCTTGAATCCTTCAATGGCTACTCATGGATCTCCTTGATGAATTGGATCTTGAATGCTTGAACACTTGAATGATTGAATGCTTGAGTTCTTTAAATGCTTTCCTTCTTGCTTGCCTCTTGCTTGAGAGATATTGTGATGTGATGAAATGAAATGAGAGAGGAAGACTTCCTTTTATAGTGATCTAGGGCACAAACTTCTACAGAGGCCACATATAAAACAATAATTAAAGGTCCATGGCACAAAACTCTAGAGAGGTGCACATGGAGAGGAAATTAAATTAAAGTCTTGACATAAAACTCTAGAAGGGGTCCACCCTTAAGATAGAAATAAAAAAAATTATTTAAGATCCTTGTCACAAAATTCGAGGTAAGGCCAACCCCATAGTTAATTTGAGATTAGGCACAAAACTCGAGAAAGGCTAATCTCAAATAATAAATTAGGAATCCTAAAAAGAGCTTGAGAAAGGTCCACCTCAAATATTAATTTGAGGATTCGACACTTAACTCAAGAAATAGTGGCCCCGAAGAGGGAAAGGGTAAAATTTTGATGAAACCCTGAAATTGGGACCCAACTCCAAGGACCCTAGACCCTAGGGTCAAGGTTGAGGTCAAACTTGACCTAGGTCAAGATCGAGGTCAACCTTGACCCAAAGGGTCAGGACCTCGGTAAATGTGCCCAAGTTTCAAAAATAGAGAGAAAAGGTAGAAAAGAGAGGAAGAACAGACACATAAGCACATGAAACCCCACAGAAGCATGAAAGTGTCTGAATTAGGATCAAAACAACCTACTAGGGAGGGCTAAAAGGTCTCAACATGGAGTGTGTCCATTTTAAGATGATACATTTAGCCCCCACTTTAGCAAGAGTATGGACTCGATGCAAACTCTTGGTAAAGGAGATCACAAAGAAAAAGAAAATATTATTGAAATCAAAGGGATAAAGGAATCCTCAAGCCCCTAGGGACTCAAGTCTTCGTTAACTCCAAGATTGCAATAAGAGAGACATCACTAGAAAAAAAAAAGAGTGGCTAGCTTGCCCAGTAAGATGTGTGTATCTCACTGTGAACCACAAAAAGGATAGGATGACCCACCAAGCAAGAACTTGATAGCCACCCATAAATTTGTGCACCTTCTGGCAGCTTTGTGCATGTATGTAGTGCATCTTTTGATGGCTTTTATGAAGTACCCATGGATCCATATCCTCATATCACCATAGAATACATTTGTAAAATGTGTATCTCTTTAGGATTTAGCAACCTATGTGTGTTACCTTCCGAGGATTTAGCATGCTACAAAACAAAAATACATAATATAGAACGAGGGAGGCCCTATATATGCCCCCCTCCTTAAGATGGAAAAATACATACTATTTTGACATGTTAAGGAAAAAAAGAACAAGGATAAAGCCTTCTTCAACATCAAGACAATATCCATAGACAATACCCAATCCAATCCAAGAAGGTCACAACTCCTATGAGGCCATGGAAGGGACAAATGCAAAGAGATATCATGCAATAAGAGAAAAAGTAACCCTTGTGAGGGATAGCACACTATTCAGATTCCAAGGTGAGAGATTTGTCAACCATGGAAACCCGATATCAAACAATGAAATAGGTTATGATCAAGAACAAATATCCTCAATGTAAACCAAAATTTTCATGTATGATTGGATATCACATAATAGATAGATACTGCTTAACCAAGGGAAAAGTGAATCCCAGAAAGACAAAAAAAAAAAAAGAGGAGATGGCATCCTTGCCCCCCAAGCGTAGAAACAAGGATAGAAAAGGACTATTATATTGCTCACAACACTATACAAGACAACGAGCCCCCAAGGATTAGGCTAACATTGTTTACATAATGTGGAGCTCTATAATAGGAATATAAATGTTATTTAGAGAAAATAGAATTGAAATACAACTCATTGCCACATGACATATAAATAACCTTACTATCATTGAGCTTCCTAATCTTATAATGTAAAGCTTGACATTCATTAGTAGAGTGATCATGAAATCTATGATATAAACAAAAAGTAATAGTCTTCAAGTGTGTACTACATTTCTTTTTGTGTTTAGGTCTAGTAATAATCTTAGCATGAAGGAGTTTAGGTAGAAGAACTTCTTGGTCAAATTCCTTCATAGTTTCATCATGTTTTGAAGTATTGTTTGAGATGTTGTTAACATTGATTTATTGTTGAGGATTAAATGCCAATCCATAAGAATTAGAAGTAGAAGTTATTACGAAGGGCATTAGAAGTAGAAGCAAAAACTCATTGTTCAAACTCTCTTTGTTGCTCCATAAAATCAAGATTAGAAACCTTATACTCTCCCATAAATGTAGGATTAAAATCCAAGGTTCCCCAATCATTGCCAGGAAGAGCATTAGAGGAAGAAGGATTACTATTAAGAGTAGTAGTGTAGGTTTGAATATTCAAACAAGGATTCGAAGCATCATCTACATGAAGTGTATACATCATTTTGTTATGTATAAAATTGACGTTACGGTGAAGGGTGGAAGGAACACCATGTATCTCATGCAACCAAGGTCTACCTAAAAGAAGGTTATAATTGAGAGGTCCAGGCATAACATGAATAGGTGTATTTAGGATAACTAGACCTACTTTGATAGGTAAGGTAATGATGCCTAAAGTGTTCTTAGCAATGTTATCAAAGCCACGTATAGGAACATTGTCAGGTTGAATAATTGAAAGATCAGCTTTAATCACTTTGATCATGTCCATGCTACAAACATTAAGCCTAGATCTATTATCAATCAAGGTCCTACGAATGATACTTTTATTGATATTAACAACAACAATAAGAGCATCATATTGATTCTGAACTTCTTTAGAAGGTAAATCCTTCTGAGTAAATACAATGTCAAGAGAACCCGGGGTAGCATGCATGCATTGTAAGAAGTTATTGATGTTCTCTTGATTGAGAGGTGGAGTGGGAAGAGTTGCTAGAGATTTTTGCAAGGCTTCATAGTAGGTGGGTGAAGTTTGAAGAAGCTCCCATAAAGAAATCTTGGTAGGGGTATTTTGTAATTGGTTTATGAAATCATACTCCTTTCTAGGAAGATGAGGTGGAGGAAGAATGGTTTGAGAAGGTGTTAAAGAAGTAGAAACCATCGGATTAGGTTGAGGGTTATTCCTTGTATGATAGGTGTGAGCTATAGAATCTTGGTCACTGAAAGACTCTAAAGACTCAATAGGTTTACCTTTGATAGTAATGCAAGGAAAACCTTTGATAGTCAACAAAGGTTCTCGATAAACCATGTTAGTTGTCTCAAAACTACAAATAGATTCACAAGAAGGAAGCAAAGAAGACACCCTAGGAGGTGATGACCTAGGATCTCGATTCTCCATATGATCATCACTAAGAGGGAGATCATTAAGGGAATTCATATCATTTTTCACTAATGCCTCATCACTAGAAGGAATCCCAAATGGAGGTAAAGCATCTATAATGTCATCTTTTTTCCCTAACATGTTTGCATAAGTGGAGTGTGTTTTAGAAAAGGAGTCATTATCATGTATGAATATGTCATTCATTAATAAATCACCCTCTTGTATCAAAAATTCTTCACGAGGAGAGGATAAATCAATGTCTTTATTCAAGGGATTATCCACAATGATTTCATAAGGAAGAGAGTAATAAACATCCACATCCAAAAGTTCAATAAAGAACTTGAAAAACACTTGAGATAACTTGTGCAACATGATAACGAATAAAGAAATGCATAGAAAATAGATCTAGATATATCCAAATGCAATCAAATGAAATTTATAAGAAAAGAAAATCCAACACCACAAACACAATAGGGTATCTAATTCCACAAAAGATAGGGAGTAAGCTTGTAAATATTTTTGTATTTTTAAAGAAATTTTGCAATTTTTTTTGGATTTTTTTTTAAAATATAAATGCAAGAGCATAAAAGAAATCTACTTTTGTAAGCATGTAAGATCTAACACAAAATGTAAATCTAACACCAAAAAGAAAGAGTTGTCATAAACAGGTTCACCAAAATGTAAGATGTAGGTGAACACACAAGATATAAAGGGAAATCTAACACCAAAAAGAAAGAGTTGTCGTAAAACGGGTTCACCAAAATGTAAGATATAAAATATGGATGGGGTCTAGAACAATGTTTTACACATAAGAGAGATACTAAACCAATATTTTACATATACATGAAATTCTAATAATATGGAAAGTAAATCTAGAAGGCTAATATTGAAATAAAGAAATAAAAGGTACTTACCTCCGAAAAAGAATTTGTTGAAAACCCTGTCAGATGGTCTCAAAAACTATTGATTTTTTTGATATTGTAACTGAAATTGTGAGATCTACAAAACCTAGAAATATTTTTCTTTTCTAAGAAAGGTCGACCTTGACCCAGGTAGAAAAGTCGACCTTGACCCCAAAATATCAACCTTGACCTGCACTTCTCCGATGGAAATTCTATTCGTGGATCCTGAAAGTTTTCCAAAAAGGGTATCCAGATCTGCATTGTAATTCATTGTCCCATACCCATACCTATGAGAAAAATAGTTTTGTTTTTTTGGGGGGAGGGGTTTGCCTTAGTCAAACCCCAATTTAGGAATTAAGTTTGAAATTGAATTTAAATTGTAGTAATAAACAAAGTAAATAAAACAATTCACCTTGCTTATGTTGAAACCCTTGTGGAGGATTCAAATCCTTGAATCCACAAGTATGGATGCTCCAAATGAATGTAGAATTGAATGTAGAATGTCTCAAATCAATTAGCTTTAGATATTCAATACTAATCTTGAATGGATTTTGGAATAGGAAGAAGCTTTAATGGATGGATGGAGAAATCTTCAACAAGAGGGCTCCATAGAGCTTGAATCCTTCAATGGCTACTCATGGATCTCCTTGATGAGTTGGATCTTGAATGCTTGAACACTTGAATGATTGAATGCTTGAGTGCTTGAAATTATTTCCTTCTTTCTTGCATCTTTCTTGAGAGATATTGTGATGTGATGAAATGAAATGAGAGAGGAAGGCTTCCTTTTATAGTGATCTAGGGCATAAACTTCTAGAGAGGCCACATAGAAAACAATAATTAAGGGTCCATGTCACAAAACTCTAGAGAGGTCCACATGGAGAGGAAATTAAATTAAAGTCTTGACATAAAACTCTAGAAGGGGTCCACCCTTAAGATAGAAATAAAAACAATTATTTAAGAGCCTTGTCACAAAATTTGAGGTAGGGCCAACCCCAAAGTTAATTTGAGCATTAGGCACAAAACTCAAGAAAGGATAATCTCAAATAATAAATTAGGAATCCTACACAGAGATCGAGAAAGGTCCACCTCAAATATTAATTTGAGGATTTGACACTTAACTCAAGAAATAGTGGCCTCGAAGAGGGAAAATGTAAAATTTTGACGAAACCTTGAAATTGGGACCTAACCCCAAGAACCCTGGACCCTAGGGTCAAGGTTGAGGTCGACCTTGACATAGGTCAGGTTCGAGGTCAACCTTGACCCAGAGGGTCAGGACCTTGGGAAATGTACCCAAGTCCTAGAAATAGAGAGAAAAGGCAGAAAAGAGGGGCAGAACAGGAACATAAGCACATGAAACCACACATAAGCATGAAAGTGTCTAAATCAGGATCAAAATAGCCTACTAGGGAGGGCTAAAAGGTCTCAACATGGAGTGTGTCAATTTTAAGATGATATAATTAGGAATGCTTATTTTAGGACCAAGGTAGATCTCCCAAATGAAATTAGAGTGGAGATGGAAAATGAGGCATTTGTATTCCCAATAGAATATTTGGGAGGTCTTCGTGCTCTCTTTTTGTATAGGAAAGGACATATAATAAAATATTCCATCTATTGAGGAGGAATAAATAGGCTAAAGGAATGAATTGAAGTGTAATACTATTTATAACCCTAAACCCAATGATAAGGGAAAGGGCTCTACCATCCTAGATAAAGGACCCAAAACTGTTGATTCCCCCCTAAATCTTTGCGGTCTATGCTACCTCCACTAGCTTATCTAAGTATGCCTCTATGTGTCGATTGGTAATTTGATAATGTTTCCTTAGTTGAAGGTTTAGACAAACTCATTGAGGCTATGAATAAATTTTTCTTCCCAAAGGCTGGCCCTTTTGCCTCTCCCTCTCTTTCCTTTCTCGAACTAGCTAAAGAAAGTGAGCCCTCAAACAAGAATCCCTAAGCACAATAATACTTAATACACAACAAATTATTATTGGAGAATTTAAAAGAATAGTTGAAACTATAAAAATAATTGAAGCACAATTAAAAGATAACTCTTGTAAGGAAATGAACCTCCCCTTTGGCTCCAATAGTAACTTGTTCCTCATGACCCCCCTTACATGGGAATGAGATTAAAATTGTGGCTAAAAAGGACCCTAATCTTATTTTCAATTTGGCTATGAATGGTAGGGAGGATGACCCTAGTGTTCAACCCACTTGAAAGGAACAAAAATCTAGTCTTATTAAACATGAAAATGGGAAGGTTATAAGAGAAGGTGATCTTGATACCGATTGTTCATAAGCACATATAGACATTATTGAGGATAATGTCTCCCATTCCCCACCTTCTACTACTCATAGTCAGGAGGCTATAAAAGGCATTGAGATTAGTTAGTCAAGACTCTAAAATCATCTCTTTAGCCAGAGATCTTGACGGTTGTAAATATGACTATAAATTAGATAGCTATAAATATAGTAACCTAGAGGAGAGTAAAGGAAATCATTGGTCTATTGTGAAATTTAATGATGTTAACATTGAGGATTCAACTATTGTATCTATAAAGGAAGTTGAGTCTAAATAAATTCACTATCAAGATAAGACACAAGAATAAATACAAAGCCATAAAAGACAAAATCACCACACTTGGGGATGACAAAAATTTGAATTCAAAGGGAAGAGCGGAAGGCCTAGTGGGTATATCTCTAGCATCATAGGTTGAGAGAAAGATAGAAGGAATTGTAAAGGAAAGTTTATTAAGTGTTATAAGTCATTCAGGACCTCCATGGACACCTCACCTTAATACACCATGGAGGGGTGACCCCACAATAGTGGGTTACACTTTTTTAGACATGCTGATTTTTGCTGAAATAGTTCACATTTTTAATAAAATATGATGATTTAAGCCTTGAGAGGTTCCATTTGAAGGAATTAATTACAAACGGTTAGCTCAAAACCTCTGAGATAAAAAACCATTGATATAACATCTATACTCCTCATTCATACCTACAATAGAGTCTCCTTCACACCTATTAAAATGCTGACAAAAAATCACTTCGACTTTATCATATTGGTAGATAAAATGAATCCACTTGAAAAACTTATCCATGTAGTAAGGTACTACTGAGATAAATCTTTCCAATGATTATAATGTTAATATATATTAAGTTTATTATGACTTTGTATTTTTAGTTTTACTAAACATAGATATTTCATTGTATGTCTACCTCTATGTTTGATGCTTATGGAAAAATAGTAAATGAGAGAAAAAAAATCTAAAAAATATCTATGCCCTAGGTATTGAAGTTATCTTTCTATAAAAATAAATAAAAATAAAATTGGACAAATAAACAACAAGTTATAAGCTATGTAGTCAAGGTATGTCAAAATTATGGTTTAGTCAACTTGAAACGTTCATAAAATATGCAATAATCATGATAATGTTGCCAAACCAATTTCATGTCTTTTGTATGGATGTTGAAAAACTAAATTTGAAAGAAGAAGATTGATATCTATTTTATTAAAAAATTTATGCTCTATGAAAACAATGTAACTCTTTGAAAATGATGTTTACAACAACATACCAGTTTTCGTGGGAGAAAGAAAAAACTATACAAATCAATTAAAAAATGAAAATAAAAAATATATTTAGAATCTAGACAGAAAATCCTAAAAGACTCTAATTTACTTTGTCTTCTGATTTCAAATGGTTTAACGACAATATGCACCTGAATCTGAAAGTTTTTTCAAAATATAGAGTTTAGTGTTTGTTCAGGCAAAAAAGTGTAACCCACTATTGTGGGTTCACCCTAGAATTAAATTTTATTTCATGGAATGTTAGGGGATTACAACCCCCATATAGGAAATATATGGTTAAGAGGCTATTAAGAAAGAATAAGAATGTATACATCCTCTTTCTATAGGATATTAAAGTTGTTTAATTCTCACTCGACATTAATCTAAAATGCATTTGGAGGCATGTTGAGTATTTCACTACTAATCATACTAAAGAGAAATATGGAGCAACTATTATGATGATCTATAAATGGAGGAAGTGTGTTTCTAGATGGGGATGTTCTCCATGCAATAAGTTGGTTTGGGTGATCTTAAAGATTAAGGAGAAAGAGGTTATTATTTGTCCAATATATGCATCCAATGATCACAAAGAAAGAATTGGTTTGTAGAGGTGGACGACTCAGATGGAAGACATTCTATGGTTTATAGGGGCCACTTAAATATGATAGAGTTCCCTTTAGATAAGGTAGGGGTAAAAATTTTGAATGGAAAGGAAAAGATAGATTCTTTTGGAATAAAATGGTCAAAAAATTAAAACTATTTGACCCTTTGGCTGATAATAAAATAGAAAACATTCTACTTAAAGAAGAAATATATTGGAAACAGAAATCCAGGGAAACCTGGCTTAAAGAAGGAGATAGTAATACTAAATTTCACAAATCAACCAACCTAAAAAGAAATATTAATAGGATTTCTACAATCAGAGATGAGCGAGGTAACCTTTTAGAAGACCCTAAAGACATCACAGAATGGATTACAAAGTTTTACGACTCTCTTTTAAACAATTCAAAAGCAATTAACCTCCAAGCCCAAGATGAAATGCTTAAGGCCATTCCTAAGCTAATTATGGATGAGGATAACATGATGATCAATAGAAAACTCACCTTGGAAGAGGTTAAAACTATTGTATTCCAAATGCAGCCAGATAAAGCCCCAGGCCCAGACGGCTTTTAGGCAGGCTTCTTTCAAAAATGCTGGCACTTTATGGGCAATGACATCTGGCAAGCTGTGGAAGCAACCGGGAACTCTGGATCTATTCTCTTAGAAATTAATAACACTTTCTTGGCCCTCATTCTGAAGAAAAATGACTGTACTGACCCAGGGGACTTTTGCCCGATTTCTCTATGAACACTATTTATAAAATATTATCAAAATGTTTGGCTAACAAACTAAAAACTCTTCTCCCAATTATAATCTTAGAAGAACAAATGGGATTTGTTGCTAATCGATCGATTCTTGATGGCATTGTCATTGCCCAAGAACTGGTCCACACTGCACAAGTAACCAAGGAACCTAGTATGCTAATCAAAATTGACATCCAAAAGGCATATGATAAGGTGGACTGGAGATTCCTATGTAAATGCTTGGAAGCTTTTGGACTTTCCAAGCAATGGATCAACCTCATCTTCAAATGCATTTCTACCCCCAAGATCTCCATTCTAGTTAATGGTACTCCAGAAGGATTTTTTGGCATCTCTCGAGGCATCAGACAAGGTGACCCGTTGTCACCTTTCCTCTATGTTATCATGGCAGAAGCCCTGGGTAGAACTATAGCAAAGCAACAGTTAGAAGGCAAGATTATCGATTTAAAAGCCATGGAGAATGTCCCATACATTACCCACCAACAATTCACGGATGACACTATTCTCCCTGGATCGGCCACTAGCCAAGAGGCTAGGGCCTTCAGAGATGTCCTTAATTTATATATGAAGGCATCTGGCCAACAAGTCAATCCTAATAAATCAAAAAATTTCTTTATTAATACTTCTCCTTCTCAGGAAAATAATTTATGTAACATTCTTGGTTATAAAGTGGGCAACTTTCCATGTAAATATCTAGGTATAGACCTAGACAAGGGCCAAAAATCATCCAATCTTTGGAAACAAGTAATAGATAAGGTTCAAGATAGAAAAAGCTCCTGGAAAGGTAAGTGGCTTACCAAGCCAGGAAGGACCACTATGATTAAGTCAGTCTTGACAACAATCCCAACTTATCAGATGTCTATACTCCCTCTCCCGATTAATATCAAACATAATCTAGATAAAATGTTGAGAGATTTCTATTGGCAAGGTTCATCAGAGGAAAAGGAACTAGCCCTAATCAAATGGGATAACTTATGTAAACCTCTGTCTATGGGCGGTTTGGGAATCAAGAACCTTTTGTGGAAAAATCGGGCCCTAGGGGAAAAGCTCGTGTGGAGACTTTTTAAGGAATCAAATACTAAGTGGGCATCAATTTTATTAAACAAATATATCCCAGAGGCAAATCCCATTAACATCTTTAGAGTCCAGACACATGTCAAAGGATCTCACATCTGTAATTTTATTAAGGATTCGATTGGTATCGTCAGCAAATTCCTCTCTTGGAATGTGGGTTTTGGGGATAAAGTTCTATTCTGGGACGACTCCTGGGCTGGCTTCCCCACTTTAGACAAGATGGGTTTCTCGCCAATATTCATTGAAGAATGTAAAGTTAACATTGGTATACATTTAAAGGATTATATTAGATTGGATGTGAATTTTGCTTCAAACTCTGGGTCTTTAGGATCTCCTTTAGACCAAGAAAGACAAA